>ML777453.1:1325031-1344906 GCA_009831015.1 Picea engelmannii | reverse complement strand
AGACAACCCTGCAACAACAACTTTGACCTATTGAACAATGAGATTGAATGTTATAACTGTCACAACTTTGGCCACAAAGCTGCAAACTGTCATCTCAAGAATTACAAAGCAGATCCAAGAATAAAGTTCTTAGATAGAAAGACTAGCACATGGAAGAGGAAAGATAGTGAAAAATGTGGTCAAGCACTTTCAACTCAAAAACAAAAGGCCTCTGGAAAAATAGACAATGGATGTTCCAAGCACGTGACTGGAGACAAGGATAAGCTATTATCCATAAGTAAAATCAAAACAGGGAATGTGATCCTTGAAAATGATGAACCAGGCAAAATCAAGGATAGAGGGATGATGAGTTTGAGTAATGACAAAGGAGATGCCCAGTATGTTCTGCTTGTGGATGGTCTGAAACATAATTCGCTCAGTTCAAGTCAAAAGTGTGACAGAGGTAGTGAAGATGTGTTCACATCCAAAGAATGTAAGGTAAAGGTAAACTCAGGACAAATGGTGAATAAAAGTATAAGAAAAAACAATAATGTTGATGTCAAATCCTCCCCTGCAAGTAAAGAAGAAGATTCAGATACAATAAAAGAATGCTCAGTCAGCCTTTATCCCACAAAAGAAGTAGGAGAAGAACCATGTCATAAACAGGAAGAAAAAGTCTTGAAGGTTGAGAAGGCAGACACCCAAATTAAGTTCTTAAGCAGATCCATCACTCTGGACAAGGTCTTGGAGAGCCAGAGATCACCAAATGACAAATCCGATATTGGACTCAACAAGGTAGAAATCAGTGCTCCTAAGAAACCTGATATAGGTCCTTCATTTAGGAGAAAGAAAAGCAGGCATGAGAGTGGGTGTAGCAGTTTTCTCCTGTGATTGAATATGGACATAAAAGCCCTGGATTGAATGCATCATGGAAGAAAAATGAAAATTACAGTAATAGAGATCGATGAGATTCAATGGGGAGATCCAAGGGCTATTTAAAAAGTACAAGCTACAATTGCACAGTGTTCAAGTAGGACAACAACATTCTGATGTACAATATGATGTACATGACATCCTGTAGAGACAACAAGAGGAAAGACCTTGTCAAGGAAAGTTAACCTTTTTGGAACAAAGGGGGAAAATAGTCAGAAGCAAAGAGATAACAGTGACAAGGGGAGTCATCCACTCATGAGAAGATTGATAAAGGAGTCCGAGTAAGAGAGGTGAGCAATTTTGAATATAAAGATGAACAGGTCCAAGAATCAAAAGAAAAAAAAAGACTCTGGTTTGGATACAAACATCTGCAGGCCTCATATAATAGAGTCATTCCTATTAGGGGGAGTTTGTATTGATTTAATATCTGATACCTCCTAAAATACTGCAACAGCTCAGGGGGAGCATGTTCTCTTTGACATTGATGTCAAAGGGGGAGAAACGAATCTGGGTGCCTTTGTTGCCATCAATGCCAAAGGGGGAGATTGTTGGAAATGTTTAACAGGTTGTCATTGATGGCAAGTACAACAATGAAGATGGCATGAGTACAGGAAGAATGTAACAGACGGGCACCAGAAGTATTTTAGGAAGACGCTGCAGAGCAAGCCCGATAAGTTCAGAAGAGATAGCGCAGAGGATGTCTGGTATGTTTTACAGGTAGCGTAAGCTTGTCATTGATGGAAAGTACAATAGTAATGATGGCAAGTACAAGAGTGAAGATGGCAGGATCAGAGTGTGCATCGATGGAAAAACAGGAACAACGTAAGCTCAGAAGGAATTAGCGCAGAGTCGAATGCAGTGCGTAGGTGTGCACCAGGGATGAGGTTAACTCATGACTAAAGCTCAAGTGAGATAACGTACTTAGGATCACAGGTAGATCAAAGGTCGAGGCCTTTGACACTTAGAAATTCTTCCAAGTAAGAAGGATGTGTAAGCTTGAAGGAGAAGCGTCGGTGATCATTGGATCCCATCCCGAATTCCCGATGACCGTCAGATCTCAATGTCGACAAAAGGAGCGCACAGATCTGGAGGATAGATCTTAGGCATTAGATCTGAGCACAGGATCCGACCACCGTTGGATCGAGGAAAACCTGAACGATCTTTAAAAGTGAAGGAGTAGAGGGCTCACAAATCTCGAAAGCAGGAGGACCGTCCATCTCAGGGGGTTATGTGGACCGTTGATCCGACTCCCTATCGGAGTTTCGGGGATTGAGAGTTGGAGATGTCAAAGAATATTGACATCAAGAATCCCAAAATCGCAATGTATGAAATCCGAACTGAATCTGAACCGTTAGATCAATATGTGATCTGGACCGTTGATCCAACTCCCTGTCGAATTTTCGAGGATCGAGAGTTGGATATGTCAAATAATATTGACATCAAAAATCCCGAAATCGTGATGTGTGAAATCCCGACTGAATATGAACCGTCATATCAAGATGTGATCTAGACCATCGACCTGACTCACGTTAGTAGACCACGTCAGCTAGGAACATGTGGCACAACCAGGTAATGACAAGTGTCAGACCAATTCAACATGCCAAGCACATGTAAGTCACAAATCAGGGTGACACGTGGCAGTTATTTAACACATGTGACGTCAGCATACTTACACCATGACGAAGTTTCAAGGATCGAGTGTTGAAGTTGTCAAAGAACATTCACCACAGGAATCTCGATTTCGCGATATGCGAAATCACGATGTAATCTGAGCCATTAGATCAAGCATTGATATGGACCATTGATTCTAGTCAATGGAGAGGCATCGGGGATCGAGAGTTGGACATGTCAAAGATTATTGACATCAGGAATCCCGATATCGCGATATGAAAAATCGCGATTTAATCACAGTCATTGAATAGAGATCAGATTTGGATCGTTGATCAAACTCCATATCGGAGTTTTTCGAATCGCGACATAGAGAGGCAAAGAACTCAATACATCAAGAATGCCAAAATCGTGAAATCAAGATTCAATCGTAGCCGTTGAATCAAGATTAGATATGGACCATGGAATCACAGGACATGTGGCAAGTGATCAAAATTTCGCTGACTTGGGGTCAACGGAGCATAGTGTCGAAAATCGCGAAATGCGAAATCACGAAATCACCTTATGCATAAGGTTGTGGTCACAACCCTTGGACACATCAGTGAGAGATGGAGGAAAGAGATAGAGCAACCAAGATCATTTTTGGGGATCGCAACTTGGAGAGGCAAGAACACAATGCAACAGGAATGCCGAAATGCCGAAACTCGATTAAAAGGAAATATTAATAAAGCTCATCCAATGACATAGATTAACCTGAAGGAGATTTGAGGGCTATTGTTGCATGACACAGTGAAACTGCTAGAAACCATTGATGGTTTCTACCAGAGGATGAGAAGAGACTTCTATGTGATTTCCAGAGGAGCTGAAGAGTTACATGGAATCTGCCAATGGAATGAAGACGATTCGTGGAGGAAATTGACAGCTGGATGAGGGTTAGAGCTCGTAACTAAAACAAAAAGGATGAGCTCGACTGTGAAAAGTCTCAACTGCCAGAAAGAAAAAGGAATGTTGGCATAACACCCAGTGATGTTGAACGCGTGGGAATACCGCCAAAGAAGCTGAAGAGTTACCATGATGATCAGGCAGAGCACTCGAGAGGTGGAGGATATTGGCGTGGTATGAGCATGCAGAGGAATGGCGAATATTGCATGCACAAGATGCACAGAAGCTATATATACACGGCACAGAGAAGAGATGAGTTGTTGTTGTTGATGATGTTGGAGTTGTTGTGGTCGCTGTGTAGAAGGATTGAAGTGTGAGCAAGGAGGCATAGCGCAGAAGTAGAAATGCACAGAAGAGGAACTGTGCAGTGAATTGACATGGCGCACAGAGAATAAAAAGCAGAAGAAAAGACAGCGCAAGTCATGTGTGCAGGAAGGCAATGAGGTAGATAGAGTAACGAAATGTAGCAGAATAGTGATGAGTCTGGTAAGCCATTGTTGAACATCTTATCACTGTAATCAGTTTCAGTAGCAAATATTTATATTTCAGGGTGGTTGGGAGGTGCTTGGGAGGACTGTTGTCCTCAGAGGTTCAAGTGGGTGCTTGAACACAGGGAGTTGTAGCTTCCATCTGGTTGCATCTAGAGAAACCAGGGTGGCAGGGTGGTGCAATGGAGAACTTGTGTTCTCTATTATACAGGTTGGTGCCTGTATGATTGGAAGTTGGTGCTTCCATCCAGTTGGTGCTGGAAACACTCAGGGAGTTGGTGCTTCCTTCTAGTTGGTGCTAGAGAAACCAGGGAGTTGGTTCTTCCTTCTAGTTGGTTCTAGAGAAACCAGGGACTTGGTGCTTCCTTCTAGTTGGTGCTAGAGAAACCAGGGAGTTGGTGCTTCCTTTTAGTGGGTGCTAGAGAAAACAGAGAGTTGGTTCTCTTAGCAAGTTGCAGCTTGCAAAACAGAGGTTGTAGCCTCATTATGAGTTGGTGCTCATATGTATGATAATGTAAAGAATGTAATTATTACTTATCATATAAAGAAAAAGAGGTTTTTACCCTGTATGGGTTTCCTCAGAAAATATATGTCTATGTGTTTCTCATATATGTGACTGATGTTGAATGTGCCAGTGTTTATTTCCCTACATTATTGTGATCATCATTCATTGTTTCTGCAAAGAGTTTTAAAAGAAGCATAATTGTTTAATCTCAGTAACAACTGATTCACCCCCCCCCCTCTCAGTTGTCCAACAGTCTCTACACGGAGGTGTGCAATATTAACTAATGAAGTTCGCTAGATTGGCACGAAAGTAAGTAATATTCCTACATTTGATGGCTTGAATAATTTAGAGACATTTCTATTTGAATTTGAAGGAATTGTACCAGTACAACAAAGATTGTTGGCACTAGATGAAGCCTTGAAAGAAACACTAGCTAGATGGTGGGGAACACACAAGAAGAACATCGCAGAGTGGGTAAAATGTCGCACCTTGTTGACAGTGAGTTTTTCAGACCAAGTTGAAGGTTTTGAATTTCAATATACAGGTCAGAATTGTCCTAAGGACCATGTGCGAAGTTGTGAGGAAGCCTAGAGTAGCACTCCTAAAGAACAATGGGTACATAAGTTCATTAACACCTTAGTTATTATGCCTATCAACTGGTATCTTCAAGAAGAACTTCTCTTGGTCACTAAAGATTGGTATGGTATGACCCAAAAATTTATAACTACATTCCTACTTGAAAGTCAGTACCCCATAGTAGAACAATATTTACAAATTGTAAGATAGAAGGTCTTTAACGAGGCATCTAACCCCCCTCTTGAACAAGAAGAAGATGAATGGATTGTGCCTCTTCAACGGTTACAGGGTTGTTATAATATTAATGGTGATGAGGATGGTGACCCTAGGAATTTGAACATTTCATAAACTAAAGGACAAAGAGATATAGAAGGGCCAGGGATTGAATTACCTTTTGTTGGGAAGCCTATTAAAATTAAGAAGGTCAATATTGGAAAAGAGAAAGCACCTAGGTTGGAAAATATTGGAGACTATTGGGAGGATGCTACTATAGGTAAGATTACAAAACTATTGCATGAGTATCAGGACTTGTTTCCAACCAAGTTCACAGACATGAAGGGAATTAAACGGCCCATGGGAGAAATGAAGATTCATTTGAAATAATATGCAAGCCATATCAAGTAGAGACCTTACAGACTGAATCCTAAGTATAAACATAAAATTAAGACTGAATTAGATAGAATGCGGGAAGCAGGAATTATACAACCAGTCGAAGAATCTGAATGGATCAGCCCTATGGTCATCCAAGATAAGAAGACAGGAGAAATCAGAATCTATGTAGATCTAAGGAAATTGAATGATACATGTTTACATGATCCATTTCCTATACCTTTTACTGATGAAGTTCTAGATAATGTAGGAGGACAAGAAGTTTATTCATTCACATATGGATTTTCAGGTTATCACCAAATCAGAAATGCTAAGGAGGACAAACATAAGACTACATTTGCAACATAATGGGGTTCTTTTCAGTACACTGTGATCCCTTTTGTTTTGAAGAATGCACCAACCATCTTTTCCAAGGTGGTGGTCGAAGCATTTAAGGAATTTTTACATAAGTTTTTGGAAGCATACTTTGATGACTGGACCGTTTTTAGTCTACTGAAAGATCATATTGAATGTTTGAGATTAATGTTGGATAAGTGCAAGCAATGTCAGATTTCCTTGAACTTGAAGAAGTGTATTTTATTTTCACCTTTTGGAGTGTCATTAGGACACATTGTGTGTAAGCAGGGGTTGTTGGCAGATCCTTCCAAAATTGCTATCATTGTTGGTCTACCTCCTCCTACTTCAGTTAGACAGTTTCTCACTACATTGGGACACAATGGATAATACAGAAATTTTATTAAGGGTTATGCACAGATAACAACACCTATGGAGAAGTTATTAAATAAGGATAGTAAGTTTCAATTGACAAAGTAATTCCATCAGAACTTCGACACATTAAAACATAAAATTTTCACTGTGCCTATTTTGGTTTTTCCATATTGGAGTAAGCAATTCAATGTTCATGTCGATTCTTCATCCATTGCATTAGGAGAAGTTTTAGCACATCCAGGTGCAGAAGATATTTACCACCCTATATCCTTTGCTAGAAGGATTCTTTCTACATCTGAAATGAATTATACTACCACTGAAAGAGAAGGATTAGCTATGGTATGTGCATTGCAGAAGTTTAGACACTACTTGTTGGGAGGACATTTTAAGATGTTTACTGATCATTCTGCATTGAAGTACTTAGTCAACAAGCCAGTGTTGGGGGCAAGAATATGTAGATAGCTATTATTATTCTAGGAGTATGACTTTGATATTGTGGTCAATCCAGGAAGAATGAATAAGGGACCTAACCACTTATCCAGGTTAGAACATGGAGAGGAACCTACCAGTTTGGATGATACACTACCAGATGCATAGTTGTTGGCCATCATGAAAGTTGATGATCACTTCGTCAAGGTATTCTAGTTCCTGTCCACATGAATGGAACCTCACGAGTATACAGTTATTTAGAAGAAACAATCGGTATTTCGTGCTACAGATTTTCAACTTATAGCCGGAAAATTATATAAGTCAGGACCAAATGATATCTTAAGAAGATGTGTTATGGAGTTAGAAATACCATTGATTCTTGAAGAATCACATGAAGGCATCACAGGAGGACATTATGCAAGGAAAGCAACAATGCATAAGGTTCTCAGAGCTGGCCTCTGGTGGCCCACTTTACATAAGGATGCTAAGGAATACTACAGAGCCTGCGATGTATGTCAAAGAGTAGGGAATCCTTCTAGAAGGGATGAGATTCCTTTAGCACCTCATTTAACTTTACAGGCATTTGAGAAATGAGCTATTGACTTTGTGGGACCTATGAACCCTCCAGGAAAGCGCACAGGAGCTCGATATATCATCACTTATACAGAGTATTTGACCAGATGGGTGGAAGCAAGAGCAGTTAAAGATTGTACTATAGATACAACTGCGTGGTTCATCTTTGATGATATCATGACCATATTCAGATGCCTGAAGATCCTTATGAGTGATCAAGTCACACACTTCATTAACAAAACTATTGAAGCCTTGACTCAGGAGTTCGAAGTTCACCATAAGAAGAGCACACCATATCACCCACAGGCGAATGGTACAGTTGAAGCTTTCAATAAGATTTTGAAGACAGCGTTGACTAAGATTTGAAGTGTTAACATAGATGATTGGGATTTTAGAATTCCAACTGTGTTATGGGCTTATCGAACTACTTGCAAAAATTTAACAACGCAGACTCCCTTCAAGTTAGTTTATGGCCAGGAAGTAGTGGTACCTATGGAATATTTAGTTCCTAGTTTAAGAATTGCAGCATTTATAGGTATGGATGACATCAATGATGTTCAAGACAGGCTCACGCAGTTGATGGAACTAGAGGGAACATGGGTTCATTGCAAGATTTCATCAGTAGGTATAAAAAAGAATGAGAAAAGGCTTACCATGACAGACATATCAAGAAGAAAACATTTAAACAAGGAGATTTGGTACTTTAATATGACAGCAAGTTCATGAAGCATCAAGGAAAGTTCAAGACACATTGGCTTGGGCCATTTGAGGTTTTCTATGTTACAGAAGGGGGAGTTGCACAATTGAAGACTCTTAATGGAGAATGGAAGGATAGTTTAGTAAATGGGAGCTGGTTGAAGTTGTATTGTGACAACCAACTACCTTGCAGCTCTCCGTAGAAGCAAAGGAAGAAGGGTCTAGGTACCAGGTGTAGTTGAAATTGGGTACCAGACACATAAAAGATAGTCTGCACATGATAGGGAGGGACAGAGAAGAAAGCGCAGGCTGCTCCGCGTAGCCTGCAATCAAATTAATACAGAGGCTCAACCCTGTAGTGACTCGGGATGAGTCACATGTGAGTGTTGGGGGCTTGTTGGCCCTTGGTCATGTATTAAGGAAGAAAATGAAGATTGAGTAAGAAGAAATACAAAGTATGAAGTGTGTGGAAGTCACACAAACTGAGGAAGGGTCGAAGTGGTTAAAGAAGCATAAAAGAAGGAACAAAGTAAAGGAAAGAAATTCGTTGAAAGAGAAAATCAAGGAAGACAAAGAAGAAAAGAAGATCCATCATGGACAAGTCAGCAAGCAAAAGAAGACACTAACGGGTGCTTTGGAGAACCTCACGAAGAAGAAGGAGGAACAGTTCATTGAAGTCCTTAAAATGAGGGTTGTGTGGACCTAGGGTTTTGGAAATGTGGATCTAGGGTTTTGGCACCTGGGCTTCGGTCTAGGGTTTTCTAAGAGTCATGGAATGTATAAATAGAGGCCTAGAAGATTTGAGAAGGGGCAGGATAGTGGTGTGAGATGTAGAAGTGTTATGTTTCATAGTATTCTTGTATTTTTTGTCTTCAGCTGGATGCGAAGATCGACTCTGTAGCTGGGTGCGTAGGGTTAGGAGATAAAGAGGAGAGAAATAAGGATCTACAGCTGAGTGCGCAGATAGAACTATATATTTTCATATATTCTATCAATAAACACAGTTCTGTGGATGTATCCCTAGGGAGAGGGTGAACCACGTAAAATCTTGTTGTTCCATATGGTTGATGCTTTGTTATTTACTACCTCTTATGTTGTTATTTCATTGTTATTTTTCATTTTTAAGATAAGAAGATATAACCTATATTGCGAAGTTAAGCATAATACTGTTAAGAATCTTTGGGCTATTTTGCGTTGTTGTTTTGGAATCATATTGCATTTCCTCTGGCTATAGACACATGTGTTTTGCAACCCCCTATTGCTCCTTCGGGTGAGACTTCATCTGCTTCACAGGTGTTGTCATAAGGGCTAGTAGTTAGGGTTTGTTGGTGCGTTGTTAGAGTTGAACCCTGGGTCTACCCCTGTGCCAACATAAGTATATAATTAATAAACATTTTTATTTCTCTTAAATAGATGGTGAATCCAATATCATTCTTTAGAAATAGTTATTCTTAACAGAATAAATAGAATTAACATAAGATGAGGTCTAAGTAGTTTGTCAAGTGTAAGTGCATACCAATATTGTGACCATGAAAAAGGAGCATAGGAACTATGTAAGAACTATTGTAGACAATATGGAAAGTGTATAGGTGGGGCTCATTATCAAGACTCTAAACCTGATATAGAAAAATAACTAGCCAACTAAATCCATTGGAACAGTTGATATCAAAAGCTATAAAAAAAAATCTAGTTATGATTTGAAACAAAATTCAGCAATGTTTTTGTTTTCTTTGGCAAAGGTGTTTGTCATTTAAACAATAATTTGAGCATATCAGTATTTATTCCATAATACAAAAGTCCCATTTTCTCTACATCGGTGACTACAATCCGAGTAATAAACAATAGATGTGTTATTCAACCCATTCTAGGGAAAACATTCTAAATGAGAAATTAGTTCTGGGTTGATAAAATAGTGATCAATACTGACTTAAATAGCCTTCAAGAATTGTCAACCTAGATTTTAGTTGGAAGATTAGACTCAAGAGTTGATATTTTCCTTAAAGTTCGGCCCAGTCTTACAATGATCAGGCCTGGTTTTGACTATCACTCTCCAGTGATATCGGTGAGGTGTCCTTGTTAAAAGATGGTTTTGGTGATATGTCCTTCTTCAAAGGCATTCCATCCTATTCCAAATTAGTTACTCTTAGTTTAGATTTAAAGTTCCTCTGCTTTCCTCCTAGTTTAGGACTAACTCCATGGGGAGGAAAAAGGTTGGAAGAAATATCCCTCAATGTTGATTGTTGAGTTGTAACGTCAAAAGGTGGTGTTGTAGGGAGATTGGCTCTATTCTTGAAAACTAAGTGTCTATTATCTGGGGAATCTATCCATTGGTTATGGCCTATGGTTGGATATGAAAGAAAGATGTTGAATCCAATGGAAAAATGCTACATTGGAACACGTATGTTTTTTCTATGAGGAGAGATATATAGTGGTGCAAATAGTCATGTGCAATGCCATAACTTATAGATGAGGTGAAAACATGAGAGAGTGTTGGTTGTTTATTGGTATGCCCCTATCTCACCCTCCTACCTCGCACAATGCATTACCATCTTAGGTAGATGCTTTCTACACCTAGGAATTCATTCAATGAACATCCATGATCCAATATCATCAATAGGTTCTAGTTCAATGTCTTGGGATATGGTCTAGTAATTGAGATGGGGGATTTCATAGTAAATATCCATTTTCAAACCCTATAAGGTATAAATTCCTAAAAAAATAAGTTGTTGACCCAAATTAATTCAACCCTTCACACTTGATGTGGGAATTAGTGTAGTCTATAAGGAATGGTGTGCATTTATTTTGAAGAACCTAAGACTAATATTTGTACAGTATAAGCTTGACAATCATTATTTTCACCCAAAAATCATTTTGAAGGCTGGAATTGAAACTACAATGATGTGGGAAGGTAATAAATCTTGTGAAGAACACTCATCAAGTTAAAAAACATATATTGGAGTTTTCATGATCCTGGCATAATCATTTTTTGTGAAATTTGGGTTCTCTTTCTCGTAAATTCTAAAACAATGCAAAATGTCATTTATCTATACCTAAATATTGTAGCTCAAGATAGCTCAATCAAAAATAGAAATATAGACATATAGGAACAACATTGTTATCTTAGTTTATATAACGAAAAAGACAAACATATGTCAGAGAAAATGAAGAAATATCTAAAGGTATAATTCTGGGGTCAGTAAAACTCTGTTCTCTTCTTGAAGTTTCATACATATAATAGTTCTGACATTTCCAACCTCTGACTATCTGAAATAAGTCAATATTCTTAAATATTTTAAGCGTGAAGATTTATGCAGCTTTAGATGGAGTCTAGGTTAACCACAAAAATAAATTATATAAAAAAGCATCCTCTAAACATTTTTGCACAAAACAAGAAATCAGAAATGCTCTTGAAAGCATCAAAATATATATCACATCCATCAACAGTATTATCATAGATATACACTTAAATGTCAATAAATTATATGTTTCAAAGTTATTTGTCGGATAATCCACAATTGGTGTCATTTTGTCATCGACGTTTCAAATCTGAATTGGGATTCATCATCAGGACTAATCGCCAATTGAAAGCTTGTTGATCTTAGTCAATTAATAGTTTAGATGCAGGACAATTTAAGATTTTGACGAGGTCAGGTGTCTATAAACCCTATTTTACAAAGCTAAAACAAAATTAAAAAAAAATATATAAAAAAAATCAAGGGTTAAAAAAAATTAATATGCTTAGGATACTATGTAGTAGGGGTTAATTTATGATTTAGGTTTTTAAGTGATTAGGATGTCTAAATAGTATGTATACATGTATATGATAATCTAGGGTTAGAATGATAAAAATTGAGTATTAGTATATATAGTGTCATATGATTAGGGTATATATAACTTAATTAGTGATATGTATAGTAATAAGTTTCTATAATTAGAATTTTATAGTAGGTAATACAAGGTTAGTTAGACCTCTAAACCTATGCACTGACTCAAAAGTAAACCATAAACAAGCAAGAAAAAGAAGAAGGAAGGTGTAAAACCTTATTTGATCTATGAGGGTCCCTAAGTTGGTTGATTAATGGGTGCCAAAATCTGCTCACCTCCAGGCCATCGTCTCTGTTCATATTGTTGGGGTGCTTGATTATCTCTAGAGCTTCTCTTAAGCGTATCTCGTAGTAATGATCCTCTTTTTCTAGTATATTGGTATCCTCAAGACAGACATGATGTTTGGTCTTAAGTGAGTGTTCTACTAAGGCCAAAGTGTGAGTGCGTTCATTTCTAATGTCTGCTTCATGTTCCTTAATCCTTACCTAAAATGATCGTCAGGTTTCCCCATTGTAATATTTCTCGCATGAACAAGAGACCTTGTAGATGCCTTTTCCATGTTTCTGGTCTATAAGGTCCTTTACAAACTAAGATCTCGTTAAATGAGGCCATTCAAGTTATAAATGAGGTCGCAGACCCTCAAATAGCCAAACTAGCAGAAGTTTGTCTAAAATCAACCTTCTTCAGTTTACAAGGAGAGTTTTTTGAAAAAACAAGAGGTTTATCCATGGGATCCTCTTTATCCCCAATCATAGCCAACCTCTACATGGATAAGTTCGATAAAAATTCCCTTCAAACATACCCCCTTGTCTGTAGAACCCTTGAATACCTAACCCTTGGGGACAGAAACATAAACAAATTAAAACAGACAAGATCTATTGTCGTGCAACTATGTTCGGGTTGCGAAGTAAATACACATTTATTTTTGGTTAATAATTTGGGCATTTCCTCTCTACAGTATTCTTCAGACCAAAGTATAACTCCGCAGGTGTAAAAAAAAAAAAAAGTCTGGAATTTTTTTTACCATTATTTGAGACCTATTCCATTGGATTCATCTCTTCGCCCTTATCACATTCATCCATATCATTTTTTGGAAAAATGTTTGACCCTGCCTGCCCCTTTTCCATTCCCCCGTCCTCATGGCCCATACCTGTAGCCAAGACTTGGAAGCTCTCTTCAACACCTTGCAATCTGGTCTCATCGAGACCCAACAAGAAGTGAAACAACTCAGTGCCAATGTTGTCGCCATCAATACAACCATGCAGTCCTCAATGGAGGAAATCAAACAATACCTCACCACCAATCTTGAATCAGTATTTTCGGCACACTGCACCAAACTGCATATTCCTACAGATAACAATTCCTCTTCCTCACCTCCACATATTGAAGGTGACCATTCCTCTCATTCCCATAATTTTTAGAACCATCACTTTCAACATGACCTACGCCTTCCGCAGGTGGATGTGACCAAATTTGATGGCTCGGACCCCACTGGTTGGGTAACCCAAATGGAACATTAGTTCTCTTTATACAGCATTACAAATGACTTGGCCAAACTCCGGTATGGTGTTCTCCATCTAGATCAAGAACGTTGGCAATGGTGGCAATCGATAAAAACTTCTTGCCAAGGGTATATTGCTTGGACACACTTTGTGGCAGAGTTGTATGGACACTTTGACACTGACACCAACCATTTGGGCCATTTGACAAAGTTGAAACAATTAGGAATAGTGGAAGACTTTATAGCTGCCTTTGAGCACCTAGCTTTTAGAACAGAGGGCATGTCTGATGCCTTTTTCTGAGAGTGTTTTATCAGCGGCCTCAAGGATGAGATTCGGGCCCATGTCCTCATGGCTCGGCCTCAGAGTTGGGTGGAGGCTACTAAAAGAGATAAAGAAGCACAACAGGTTGTATCTTCTCAAAACCAAAAACCCTCTTTTATCCCTCGCCCTAAACTAGTAAATCCCACTACTCCCTCTACTCCACTAAAGATCCAAAAATTGACCAGGGATGAAATGGCTGAACGCCAACTCAAAGGCCTTTGTTATAACTATGATGAAAAATATTTCCCAAGCCACAAGTGTAAAGAACAAAATCTTTTTATGGCCATCTCCGAGGATATTTCGGAAGAGGATGTAGAAACTCCCTTTGTGTCTGAGTCACCTGAATCCATTGACATAACCCCTCCCTCAGACCCTCCCGAAGTAGAACCGGTCATTTCCCTCAATGCTCTCATTGTCTTCTCTGCTCCCCAAACCCTCAAGCTAATCGGTTACATCAAGCATCGGAAATTCATCATTCTGGTTGATAGTGGAAGTACCCATAATTTTATTCATCGCTGCATTGCCCAAGAAACTCATTGCTACATCCATGTTGTCGATAATTTCCAAATCATGATTGCCAATGGTGGTTCCATGAAATGTGGAGGGCGTTGTGAAAATGTGCGTCTCCAAATTGGTGACTACCACCTGAAATCCCATATGTTTGATATCGACATGGGAGGTTGTGACATTGTGTTGGGTGCAGACTGGCTAAGGACTTTGGGTCCCATTCTCATGGATTTTAAAGACTTAACCATTCAATTCGAACAGGAGGGCCACTAATATAAGTTCCAAGGCATCACTGTCGGTTCACCTGAGATCATTAGTTCCCATCACATAGAAAAGATTCTAAAAAAAGGTCAGTCTGGTGTTATCACCCAACTCCATGCCATACAAGCAACAGAGACACCCTTGATCCTGCAAGACCTCCAAGCCATCCTTTCTAAACATCAATTAGTATTTTCCACTCCCCAAGGACTTCCTCCTTCTCGTGGTGTTCATGATCATTCCATTCCCCTTGTACCTGGAATCCTTCCTCCCAATATCCATCCATATCATCACCCCTTTTCCTAAAAAAATGAAATTGAGAAAATGGTCCAGGAACTCCTTAATGTTGGCGTTATCCACCCTAGTACGAGCCCCTACTCTTCTCCTATGGTCATGGTCCTGAAGAAAGAAGGTTCTTGTCGAATGTGTCCTGACTTTCGTGCCCTCAACAAACTTACCATCAAAGACAAATTCCCCATTCATGTCATTGATGACCTCCTGGATGAATTGAGTGGTGCCCAATTCTTCACTAAAATTGATCTTCGTTTGGGCTACCACTAGATACATATGAAAGAGGTAGTCATTCCCAATACTGCCTTTATGATGCAGGAACATCGCCAACTCAGTAAGCGAGCCAGCACATCAAGCGAAGATCAGCTGGACAAACCAACCCAAATTTTTGAAAAGTGCTTTGGGATTGTAGCGCAATTCTTTAATGAATCCTTTATGAAGGAGCGTATTTTGTATATTGTATCAGACCTCGAGCCATACGCTCTTGTCTGAAGTAGATAAGAGGCATTTAATAGATTTAATGTTGGTAGATAGGAATTAAGTCTAGATTTGATAGTTTAGAGATTCGAGAGGGAAAACGGATATATACACCCTCCTTTGTACATTGTAACATTAAGCCTAAGCATTATTGAATAGAAGCACTCAGGAGAAGAGAGGAGCATGCAGAGACTCATATGAAGAACACCCATGTACAGGCGTTTGAATTAATAGAAGACAGTTCTGATTCAGATTTATGGCTTGTGTTGTTTTCTTTGTGTAGATTGTTTATGTGCTCATGAATGTTTGTTTTCTTGATATGCATTTGCTTTGTATATGTTGTGCATGTGATTTCATGGTTTAACCTGAAGTCCGAAAGAGAATGAGTTTCAATTGTTTCTCTATCTGAGCCGGGAGATTCCTGCATGGCATGCAGTTGAATTCATCCGCAAGGAGTGCGTTGATGAAGGCTTGATAGTTTAACTTTTGTTCTCATTCACCCAAAAGTGTAAGAAGGTTGTTAAAGCCGTGCAGGGAGTGTGCAGGTTAAAGGAGAAATCTCACTTCAGAATCCGAGTGAAGTGAAATCAGAGACTACTGCTGCAGGAAGTGCGCAGAGTCTGAAATATTCAACACTTGGGAAGTTGTTGAATATTAAGCGCAAGGAGTGCGCACAGGTTCCTCTGAAGAATCAGAGTTGGAAAGCTCAGGAGGGGTAGCACCTTTGTGATAATCATTATAGGGTAGCACAGGAGATCCGTGCCGAAGAAAGATCAGGCAAAATTTGCAAGCGCAGGCATTGGAAAGTAAGTTCGGGGAATGAACACTTAGCCATTCGCGAGAAACCTTCAAAGAGGAGGAATCAACAGTCAGGATTCGCTGAGGGAAACAGCAAAATCCCGTCAGTCGTTAGATCCCGAGGAGATGCGCATGGTTTAAGCGTTAGTGTGCAGGGAAGGAGCTAGGTCTCATCGGGATTCGTCTCATCGAAGAATCAGAGTCTCCAGAGGCATAGAACTCTTGTAGGAAGAAATCGTGACCCGCGATTTCCCGATAGGATTTGAGTCATTGGTCTTGGTAGGAACATGTGTCAAGGAGCAAGGAGCGATCAGGGTTCTTCATTTTAGAGTTCTCAGTGACGAGAGACTTACGACCGTAGAAGTCACGATATCCCGAAACGTGACAACCACGCAGTCGACGTGTTGAGTGGAGAACAGGTGTCATCCACATCAGAGTTCGGGGTTTGGAAGGGTCTGTGGACAAGCGCATTTAAAATCACGAACTTATGACTTGCGATTTCCCGATCACCACCAGAGTGTGGATCCCATGTGCTAGAGCAGAGGACAGGTGGAAATTTGTATCGGAGTTTGGGGAATTGAAAGTCCCGTGTACATTGACAACGGGAATCGCGATATCCCGACACGCGATTTCCCAACGGGGTTAAGGGCATAGTAGAGGACAGGTGTTGGAAGGTCAACTCTCGCAGGGTCAACACCAAGTGGCATAGACATATCGCGAACTCGGAGGTTCATGGATTTGAGATGCAAGGAAGTGCAGTAAAATTTGCGAGGATGCGAGGTTGCGAAAGTGCGACAGGAGAATACCGGCATCTCGGCACATCGGGACTCGGAAGTTGTGGAACCAGGTGTTGTAGATTGCAAATAGAGAAGGCGCAAGAGAGCCAAATTCTGGTTAACTTGGGTCAAGGTCAGCATTGACTGACAGGTGGCATCGGGGATCGGGAATCGGGGATTCGTGAGAGCGGTGGATCACGACAGTGAAAAGGCCGATTTCCCGACGCGGATATTCCCAATAGGAGCAAGGAAACCACGAGAGGATACTCATCGGGTTTTGGGGATTTGGGAGACCTGAATTCATGAGTGCAGGACTTGTGATCACGCAAGGTCCAATTTCCCGATACGAAAAGGGGAAATCATAAGGTGAGTACTGTGGGTGGAGAAAGGTCCCGATAAGGGATTTGAAGAGTGTTTCAGCTCTTTGGGCTGAAGGAAAAGAAGGTCCTGGAGGGAGCAGACGCGTCTTGGGTGGAGCATTTACAGCAAGTGGTATCAGAGTGAGTTCTTGCTTGTATATTTCAGGTAGGAAGAGGCAGGAGGAGGAAAGCACTCTGATACACATCAAGTGGTATCAGAACGAGAAAAGTTCTCTGTTTTCTGTAGCAGAGAAGAAGAAAAAATTTCACCATGCCGCCGAGGAGAGAAAGGCAATCACCCAATCCAGAGGATAGGGGAAACCCAAGAGGAAGGGGGAGACAAGTACAGAATACAAAAATGGAGAGACAGATACGTGATCTCTGAGCGAGATTAGAAGATATGGAAGCAGCTCAGAGACGTACAGCCAGTGATGGAGATCTAAGTGACTCCGAAGGCAAAGTTGAAGCTGAACAACAAGAAGAAGTTGCAGCCGAAGATGCATCCAATGAGCGATTGATTAAAGCTATCACACGGATGAGTTCAAAAACAAAGATGGATATTCCAGTTTATGAAGGGAGTATGGATGTAGAAGAGATTTTGGATTGGATTAGAGCTCTTGACACCTACTTTGATTATGAAGACATCGAAGAGGATAAAAAGGTTAGGCATGCTGTCACAAAATTGAAGGGACACGTAGCATTATGGTGGGACGAGCTTCAAGCATATAGACGTTCCAAGGGCAAGCAAAAGATCAAAATCTAGGATCGAATGATTGCGAAGATGAAGGCAAAGTTCATCCCAAGGGATTATCAAATCACACTATTCAAGAGAATGCAGAACCTGAGATAGAAGCTGATGACAGTAAAGGAGTATACTGAGGAATTCTACAAGCTAAATATCAGAGCAGGTCATCGGGAGAGCGATGATGAAAAATTTGCCAGGTATATGAATGGCTTAAGATACGATATCCAAGATGAGATGAGTATGACAAACATCAGAACCATGGAGGATGCATATCAAATGGATTTGAAAGCTGAAGAGAAACTGAGCTGTAAGCTAGCACATCGAGGCCGAGGTAGGAGCCAGCTAAAAGGTAAGTCAATTGCCCAAGATAGGTTCTAGAAATCCAAGGACGATTGGAAAAAGCCTCAGATTAGAACGAAAAGAGGTGGAAGTTCACAGCAAGGCCAGCACACTGAATAGCGAGGGAAGCATACTGAACAGGGCGGAGGATATGCAGATGCCAATATAATTCCCCATACCAGAGGTAGAGGAAGAGACCGATGTGGAGTCATCACATGCTACACCTGTGGAAAGAATGGACACAAGGCAGTTGACTGTCCAGATAGAAAGAAGGATGGAGGATAAGCTCACATCACCGAGGCACAAAGGCGAGAGGCTGAGACAGAAGACGCAAAAGACGGAAGGTCACTGATGATGCGTAAAGTTCTCTTAACACCCGAGAAAGAGGTGGAGGACACAACTCAGAGAAACTGACTTTTTAGAACCACATGCAAGACCAAAGACAAGAAATGCAAGGTTATTGTGGACAGTGAAAGCACAGATAATCTCGTTTCAACCAAGATGGTGGAGAAACTAGAGGTAGAGACAACTGATCACCCGAGTTCACCCGAGTCCATATAAAGTTTCATGGCTACAGAAGGGACATCAGGTAAGTGTCACCAAATAGTGCTTAGTTGACATCAAGATAGGAGGATATAATGATAAAATACTCTGTGATGTTATTCCTATGGATGTATGTCATGTATTGCTAGGCAGACCATGGAAATATGACAGGAACGTAGTTCATGATGGGAAAATGAATACGTATACTTTGGAGAAGAATGGAAGAAAACATATGCTACTTCCAATTAAAGATAAAGCAGTAAAACCAGAACCGAGAAATATTGTACTTCTCATGAGTGGGAAGGAACTTCTGGTGGAAGTAAAGAAGAAGGAAGATCCACAATTCTTTATGGTCAGGAAATCGAAAATTGTCTTGACCAGCACAAGAGTGGATGACTTGCCGGAAGAAATTCCTGATATAGTGGTAGACGAATTACCTCATTCGTTGTCGTCGATGAGGAGTGTGAGTCATAATATAGATCTCATACCAGGAGCTAGTTTTCCGAACAAAGCTGCATACAGGTTGACGTCGCAGGAGAACGAAGAAGTGAAAAGACAGGTATAGGAACTGTTAGATAAAGGACTGATTAGGGAGAGTTTAAGTCCATGTGTCATTCCAATGGTACTAAGTCCAAAGAAAGATGGAGTTTGGAGAATGTGCATTGATTCCAGAGCCATTAACAAGATAACCATCAGGTACAGGTTTCCATTGCCACGGATGGATGACTTGATGGACTGCTTAAGTGGAGACAAATTTTTTCAAAGGTTGATTTGAAAAGCGGATACCATCAGATTCACATGAGTGAAGGCGATGAATGGAAGACAGCCTTCAAGACCAACGAAGGGTTGTATGAATGGCTAGTCATGCCTGATACGGATATGAACTAATTGAGAGGGGGGGGTGAATTAGTTAGTGTATATTATTAATTATCTCTCTTGTTTTTCACTTTGAATCATTAATCTTAGTAGCAGTGAGTCTTTATTGTGAAATTCAGAGTTATAAACATAAAGCAGATAACATAAAGAATAGCAATCACACACAGCATTCACTCACAAGTATGAGACACAGATTTTTCAAGAGGAAACCC
>ML777453.1:1295177-1315183 GCA_009831015.1 Picea engelmannii | reverse complement strand
GTCTTAACTGCCAGTCTAATTTTAGACTGAAAGTCCTTCCACCGTCCAGAGTGATTAGAGAAACCCAACTGGCAAAAACTTCCAGACTTGTCAAAGCAGATGAAGGACCCCCACAAAACCCTGGATTTAGCAATGTTAAGCTCTGTTGATTTTGCATTATAGCCATTTGATGCTGGCCACACCAATCGCATTGTGAATAGCATCATTCGTGCTTTTCTTAAAAGAAAAATGATTGGTAACCCAGGGGCGTTGTGAATGGAATTATTCGTGTGTTTCTTAAAGAGAACGATTGGTAACTGCTGCTACTAGTCATGGCCATGGCTAAGGCGTGCGTTTTTATCAGCAAAGATCCCCATGGGCGAATGCTGAACTGGAAGCCTCTGTTTTTGTTTCAATGGAGGCGCTTGAATCGATTTGAGCTTTCCTTCAAATGTTTATTGCTCAGATGGGTTTATTCCCTCTTTTTCCTTGAAACATTTCAAATGGGTTTATTCCCTCCTTTTTCCTAAATAACCTAACGCGATGGATACTTGGATAACCTACCGTAGTGGGGGATCCTCTTGTAGAGCAATTTGTTGAGTGGAACCCAATCTCAAGATCCCCGCTTGGATAACCTAACACAATGGGTCTCCTTTTGTAGAACAATTCGCTGAATGGAACCCAATCTCAACATCCCCACTTGGATATTGCTCTGACATCATCTAGCTTCTTCTGCCAGTTCTCTGGTGCGTGCTCCATAACCAACCGATTGCCATCAATGACAACCTTGACAGTCTGCGTCATCTCTGCTATAGCCATATTTCCAACAATGCCATTTGGCTTGACGAATGCACCAAGTATCTTCATGAGGTTGATGAATGAAGTGCTGAAGGAATTCATTGGTAAGTTTGTCATTGTTTATCTGGATGACATATTGATTTTCAGCAAAACGAAAGAAGAACATCTGAAGCATTTAGCTACAGTAATGAGGAAGCTACAGCAAGAGAAGCTGTTGATCAACATGAGGAAATCTTCATTTATGAAGACATAACTCATTTACTTGGGGTTTGTCCTATCGGAAAATGAATTGAAGATGGATCCAAGTAAAGTGGAGGTAATTAAAAATTGGCCATCACCGAAGAATATTTTCGAGATGAGGAGTTTCCATGGATTGGCTAGTTTCTACCGGAAATTCATTAGGAATTTCAGTGGAATTAGCGCAGCGATGATGGACACAGTGCTCTTTTCATTGGACTGAAGAGGCAGAGAAGGGCTTCAATCTGTTGAAGCGAAATATCACAGAACAACCGGTTTTGGTATTGTCGGATTTCATGAAGACATTTCAAGTGAAATGTGATGCAAGTGGCTTTTCCATAGGAGCGGTCTTGAGCCAGGAGGACAGACCAATTGTATATTTCAACGAGAAGCTGGATGAGGAAAAAGTGAAGTACTCCACATATGACAAAGAATTTTATTCTATTATACAGGCATTGAAGAAATGGAGGCATTATTTGATTCCGAAAGAATTTGTTCTATATAGTGATAATCATGCATTGCAGTTTGTGACTCAACAGGAGAAGTTGAATCAGAAACATGCTAAATGGGTAGAGCATATGTATAATTTTACAGTTGTAATTAAAGACATTTCAGGTACTGCTAACAAAGTGGTTGATGCTTTGAGCAGGAAGTGTTTGTTGCTGCAGGAGTTCCGAGTCAAAACATTGGGTTTTGAAAATCTTAGGGACATGTATGCAGGTGATGCAGATTTTGCAGAGGCATACGAAGCAGCTGAGAATCCAGTTCTCAGAGACAGAATCCCATGGATAGATTATATGATCCAGGAAGGATTGTTGTTCAGAGGCAATCGATTATGCATTCCAAATTTCTCCATGAGGGAGAATCTGTTAAAAGAAAAGCACAGTGGTAGATTAGCAGGGCATTTTGGCCACGACAAGACATTTGAAAAGTTGAGTGAAGCATACTTTTGGCCAGGAATGCAGTCGAAAGTCAAGAAGTTTGTCGACAGATGTAGAATTTTCCAGCATTCAAAGGGCAGGAAGTAGAATGCGGGATTCTATCAACCATTACCCATACTCGACAGGCCGTGTGATGAAATCAGCATGGATTTCATATTAGGATTGCCGAGGACGCAAAGAGGACATGACTCAATCTTTGTGGTGGTTGACGGGTTTTCAAAAATGGCACATTTTATTCCATGCCAGAAGACCAGCGATGCGACTCACATCGCAAACTTATTTTTCAAGGAGATCGTTAGACTTCATGGGTTACCCAGAAGCATAGTATTGAACAGGGATACAAAGTTCATTGGACATTTATGGAGGACACTTTGGAAGAAGATGGGAACTAGCTTGATGTTTAGTTCTGCCTATCATCCTCAGACGGATGGGCAAATGGAGGTAGGAAATAGAAGTCTGGGATATTTATTAAGAAGCTTGGTGACAGAGCACCATAGCAGCTGGGACAATGTGTTGCCACAGGCAGAGTTCGCATACAATGACTCAGTGAACAGGAGCATAGGCAAAAGTCCATTTGAAATTGTATATGGTAGGTAGCCAAGAGGAGTATCTGAACTGATGGATTCAGAGCAGCTAATGACTAAGAGCACAAGCACTGAAGAATTCGTAGAGGCGATGAAAGAACTTCACAGCAGGGTGAAGGAGTGATTGCTGGAATCAAACCAAGAATATAAGCACAGAGCAGATCAGCATCGGAGAAAACTTCAGTTTGAAGTTGGTGATATAGTTCTGGCACATCTAAGGAAGGAAAGGTTCCCAAGGGGAACATACAACAAGCTGAAAATGAATAAAATTGGGCCATGCAGAGTCCTAAAGAAATTGGGAGAAAACTCTTATGAGATTGAATTGTCGAATGAGATCGGAATATCTCTGACATTCAACGTCCCATAATTATATCCCTATAAGGCTAAGGAAGCAGAAGATGGAAATGATGAACAACCATAAATCCAGTGGCAAAAGCAGATGCCGATTGTAGAAAAGCCACAGATGGAGTGTTTACTTGATAAGAGGGTGAGCAAAAAGACCAGGCGTAAGCAATACTTCGAGTATCTGGTCAAATGGAAAAACCATACAATGGAAGATGCCAGTTGGGAAAGTGAAGCAGAGATTCAAAAGCATGGACAGACCATGCAGGAGCTCATGGACAGGAGCCCATGAAAGTTTTCAAGCCGAGGAGTATGATGCAGGAGCATCACCAACTCAGTAAGCGAGCCAGCACATCAAGAGGAGATCAGCTGGACAAACCAACCCAAATTTTTGAAAAGTTCTTTGGGATTGTAGCGCAAGTCTTTAATGAATCCTTTATGAAGGAGTGCCTTTTGTATATTGTATTAGACCTCAAGCCATACGCTCTTGTCTGAAGTATATAGGAGGCATTTAATAGATTTAATGTTGGTAGACGAATTAAGTCTAGATTTGATAGTTTAGAGATTTGAGAGGGAAAATGGATATAGACACCCTCCTTTGTACATTGTAAAATTAAGCATGAGCATTATTGAATATAAGCACTCAAGAGAAGAGAGGAGCATGCAGAGACTCATATGAAGAACACCCATGTACAGGCGTTTGAATTAATAGAAGACAGTTCTGATTTAGATTCATGGCTTGTGTTGTTTTCTCTGTGCAGATTGTTTATGTGCTCATGAATGTTTGTTTTCTTGATATTCATTTGCTTTGTATATGTTGTGCATGTGATTTCATGGTTTAACCCGAAGTCCAAAAGAGAATGAGTTTCAATTTTTTCTCTATCTCAGCCAGGAGATTCCTGCAAGGCGTGCAGTTGAATTCATCCGCAAGGAGTGCATTGATGAAGGCTCGATAGTTTAAATTTTGTTCTCATTCACCCAGAAGTGGAAGCAGGTTGTTAAAACTATGCAGGGAGTGTGCAGGTTAACGGAGAAATCTCACTTCAGAATCCGAGTGAAGTGAAATCAGAGACTGCTGCTGCAGGAAGTGCGCAGAGTCTGAAATATTCAACACTTGGGAAGTTGTTGAATATTAAGCGCAAGGAGTGCGCACAGGTTCCTCTGAAGAATCAGAGTTAGAAATCTCAGGAGGGGTAGCACCTTCATGATAATCATTATAGGGTAGCACAGGAGATCTGTGCCGAAGAAAGATCAGGCAAAAGTTGCAAGCACAGGCGTTGGAAAGTAAGTTCGGGGAATGAACACTTAGCCATTCGCGAGAAACCTTCAAAGAGGAGGAATCAACAGTCAGGATTCGCCAAGGGAAACAACAAAATCCCGTCAGCCATTAGATCCCAAGGAGATGCGCATGGTTTAAGCGTTAGCGTGCAGGGAAGGAGCTAGGGCTCATCGGGATTCGGCTCATCGGAGAATCAGAGTCTCCAGAGGCATAGAACTCTCATAGGAAGAAATCGCGACCCACGATTTCCCGAGAAGATTTGAGTCGTTGGTCTTGGCAGGAACACGTGTCAAGGAGCAAGGAGCGATCAGGGTTCGGCATTTCGGAGTTCTCGGTGATGAGAGACTCATGACCGGAGAAGTCGTGATATCCCGAAACGCGACAACCACGCGGTCGACGTGTTGAGTGGAGAACAGGTGTCATCCACATCGGAGTTCGGGGTTTGGAAGGGTCTGTGGACGAGCGCATTTAAAATCGTGAACTTCTGACTTGCAATTTCCCGATCACCACCAGAGTGTGGATCCCAGGTGCTAGAGAAGAGGACAGGTGGAAATTTGTATCATAGTTCGGGGAATTGAAAGTCCCGTGTACATTGGCAACGGGAATCGCGATATCCCAACACGCGATTTCCCGACGGGGTTAAGGGCGTAGTAGAGGACAGGTGCTGGAAGGTCAACTCTCGCAGGGTCAATGCCAAGTGGCATCGACATACCATGAACTCGGAGGTTCGTGGATTTGAGCTGCAAGGAAGTGCAGCAAAAGTTGCGACGACGCGAGGTTGCGAAAGCGCGACAGGAGAATACCAGCGTCTCAGCACATCGGGACTCAGAAGTTGGGGAACTGGGTGCTGGAGGTCGCGAATAGCGAAGGCGTGAGAGTGTCAAAGTTTAGATAACTTGGGTCAAGGTCAGCATTGACTGACAGGTGGCATCGGGGATCGGGAATCGGGGATCCGTGAGAGCGGTGGATCACGACAGTGAAAAGGCCGATTTCCCAACGGGGATATTCCCGATAGGAGCAAGGAAACCGCGAGAGGATACTCATCGGGTTTCGGGGGTTTGGGAGACCCGAATTCATGAGTGCAGGACTCGTGATCACGTGAGGTCCGATTTCCCGATACGAAAAGGGGAAATCATAAGGTGAGTTCTGTGGGTGGAGAAAGGTCCCGATAAGGGATTTGAAGAGTGTTTTATCTCTTCGGGCCAAAGGAAAAGAAGGTCCTAGAGGGAGCAGACGTGTCTTGGGTGGAGCGTTTACAGCACTTTAGAACTCATGAGGGCCACTATGATTTTTTGGTCATGCCCTTTGGCTTGTGTAATGCTCCCTCCACCTTCCAAAGCCTCATGAATCATGTCTTTCGTCCTTTTCTCCACCATTTTGTCTTAGTTTTCTTTGATGATATCCTCATCTATAGAAAAACCTATACAGACCATATTGCTCATGTGGATCGAGTTCTCCATCTACTCTCTCAGCACCAACTTTTCCTGAAACAGTCTAAATGTTCTTTTGGCGCCTCAGACATAGAATACTTGGGTCATCTAGTTGGCAAAGATGGCATTAGGTTGGATCCTAAAAATATTGAAGCTATGCAAGACTGGCCTCACCCAAAGACTCTTAAGAGATTGCATGGATTTCTAGGATTAACAGGGAATTATCACAAGTTTGTTAAGAATTATGGGAATATTGCAACACCTCTCACTGCTCTCCTCAAAAAGAACTCTTTCACTTGGACTCCAGCCACTGCTCAAGATTTTCAAACCTTGAAGATGGCCATGTGCACCACTTCAATCCTCACCCTTCCCAATTTCACAAAGACCTCTGTGTTGGAATGTGATGGCTTAGGGAAAGGAATTGGTGTTATCCTTATGCAAGAGGGTCAACCTTTGGCCTTTACCAGCAAGA
Organism: Picea engelmannii; assembly: GCA_009831015.1. Taxonomy (NCBI): domain Eukaryota; kingdom Viridiplantae; phylum Streptophyta; class Pinopsida; order Pinales; family Pinaceae; genus Picea; species Picea engelmannii. The sequence continues at coordinate 1,309,121 of ML777453.1, read as the reverse complement.
AACTATCTGAAAGAAATCTGGGCAAATCCATCTATGAAAAGGAAATGTTGGCTATTCTGCATGTCGTTGATCTGTGGCGCCCTTATCTATTGGGGAAATGTTTCCAAATTAAGACAGACCATCAAAGCCTCAAGTATTTTCTAGAACAATGCATTTCCTCTCCAGAACAACAAAAATGGGTGACTAAACTCTTTGGATACGATTATGAGATCATTTACAAGAAAGGCAAAGACAATGTGGTTGCGGATGCACTTTCCTAAAAATATGAAGATGAAGGATCCCTTTTTTCTCTTTCATTCATTGTACCAGATTGGCTCCAAGTCGTTCGCCAGGAATGGCTACAAGATCCCAAAAGTTCACAGTTCATCCAACAATTGCAGTCCAATGCTCTAGCTTCCCCAAGGTACTCTTGGTTCCATGATGAACTTCAATACAAAGGTTGTTTGTATTTAAGTAAACAATCAAAGCTTAAATCCACGGTACTTTCTGAGCTTTATGATACATCCACAGCAAGGCACTCCGGGTTCACCAAAACCTATGACAAGGTCAAACATTCCTTTTTCGGGGATGGTACGAAATAGGACATCCGTAATTTTGTAGTTGAATGTGATGTGTGTCAATGCAACAAGGGAGAAACAGTCAAATATCTGGGCACACTACTACCGCTCCCAATTCCACCTGCCATTTGGAAGGATATCTTTATGGATTTTATTATCGGCTTACCCAAATCGGGAAATAAATCCGTCATCATGGTGGTTGTTGATCGCCTTTCCAAGTATGCTCATTTATGCGCCCTTCAACACCCATTTACAGCATCCACAGTGGCTCAAATTTTCATGGAGCAGGTCTTCAAGCTTCATGGCATGCTGCACTCTATTGTTTCTTATCATGACCCTACTTTCACAAGAAATTTTTGGAAAGAGTTGTTCAAGATACAAGGCACCGAATTGCATCTCAGCACAACTTATCATCCCCAGACTGATGGCCAAATGGAAGTTGTCAACAAGTGTTTGGAAACATATTTGAGGTGTTTTTCCTCAGAAAAGAAAAATCAGTGAGCTCAATGGTTACCCCTAGTTGAATGGTGGTACAACACTTCATACCATACAACTACACACATGACTCCTTTTGAAGCGGTATATGGACAGAAGCCACCTTCAGTTCTCTCATACTTACCGGGTGCCTCGAAGGTCCAGGCAGTTGACCTAACACTTACAGCTCGAGAGGATATTCACTGTACCCTCAAAGAGAATTCGATCATGGCACTAAATCACATGAAGCAACAAGCAGATCAAGGTCTCTCTGAACGTCAATTTGTAGAAGGGGATTAGGTTTTTCTTTGACTGCAACCTTACAAGAAAACTTCCCTCAAGGTCGAGCATTGTCAGAAGCTAGCGCCAAAATTTTATGGTCCTTATACCATTCTCAAGCGTGTCGGACAAGTAGCCTATCAATTAGCTTTTCCCATCCATTTGAAGCTACATCTTGTTTTTCATGTTTCATGCTTAAATAAGGTGATTGGAGCTAAGTGCCAAATTCAAACCGACCTTCCAAAGTTAGCTGAAGAAGGATCCATTTGGCTACAGCCAGAAGCAGTTTTGGACTAGCATGAGCATCGCCTACATCAGATAACCATCAAGGAATTGCTAGTCCAGTGGAAAGATACAACTCTAGTAGACACCACTTGGGAACCAGCTACCATTTTGCAACAATTTCCTCATCTCAAGCCTTGAGGAAAAGGTTGTTTTTAAGGGGGCATACATGTTAGGGTCATAACCCACACATAGGTAGAACAATATATTCTGATGTAATAAAGGTCAATATTAATAATTCCTTTTAATAAAATAGAATAAGGCAGATGTAAGAAGACCTAATAGAATCTTCTGCTTCTAGAAGGATCTTCCTATATATGCTTCTTTTTAGTATAAGTAGGAGTTGAGGGTATGAGAACCCTAGCTTGGATATTAATTTAATAGAGCTCTGCTCAACTAGAGGTCTCCCCCTCAAAGAGGCCCGTGAACATTGCTTTCTGATTCAAAGTGTTATTTATGTTATTATTCTCATATCATTTCAGTGTTATTGTGGTGAATGCTCTGGTTATATTGATGTTATTCTGCCATTACTAGAATTTTATTTCTGTTCTGCATACATTTTATATCTGGTATATTACAAAAACACTCCATCATAGATCATTGCCTCACTCTTAGATGCATAATAGAGAATACTTGGGATGCCAAAGATGATGAATTACAGTGTTTTCTTAATGGACTTCAAAAAGGATTTCGACTGAGTCACAAGAGAAAATGTGTGGGAGGGCCTGGTGGAAATGGGAGTTCCATGTAAATGGAGGGTGGTGATACACATATCGTATGAGTAGGTAAAGGAAAAATCAGAACCAGTGATAGCTTATTGAAAAGGTTCAACAATAATATAGTGGTTAGGCAACGAAGATTGCTACTCTAAAACATTGTTATGAAGGTGATGTTATATTATTCCTAGCAACAACCTAGTTGCTAGATGCAAGTTTAATATAACAACAATGTATATAATAGGGATAAAGTACTAAATTTATATTAACCCAAATGACACATGGTTCATTACAACATTCTTATCAGGTTATCCATCCACTCTTGAAGATCAAAAAACATAGATAGGGCATAAATATGTCTCTACAACCCCTTCATTCAAGGAAGCTAAGAGGATCACGTCATCAACAACTAGAATCAAGGATATAAATACACCGTGTATGTGCCCCTTGAGAAAGGATTCCAACTCATCATTGTAGATAATAGAAAGAATCAAAGAGAGGGCACCCTTGTTTGACCTTTATAGTGTTCCTGAAAAAGTTAGAGGGTCATGGGATACTAGGCAATGAGGAGGAAACCAAGAATTTACTCATAGAGTCTCATATAATAAACAAAAGCGTCCCCAAGACACTAATGTCAAGAAACCTATGGAAAAAATCCTCTCGAGACTAAGTCAAAGACATTTTGAATTCAAAGAGAAATGACAATCCTCCTAAATAATGACCTGAAGCATGCAGACGAGATCAATAGCCTAATGATTCGTAAGAAAACATGCATGTCCTCTGGAACTAAGGTACCTTTGCTCAAGATCATTTGATAACCACAAATGAATTATTATAGCATAAATATTGGTGAAGGTATTTCCAATCATAATGGTCATGTAAATGTTTGGATCTAAACTAGCTCCAAATTTGAAGGGAGTGTTACACATCAAAATGTCACACTCAAGTGTCACACCCAAAGTGTCGTAAGTGTTGCAAAGTGATGTATGCACCTTGTAAGTGTCGCATGCATTATTGCAAGTGTTATATGCACCTTACCAAGTGTCTCATTCACTTTTCTAAGTGTCGCAATCCATTGACACAATGAAACACAATTGTCACAATCCCTAAGTCAATTTGGAAGAGAAAACCCACCATTTGGGGTTTGAAACCACACCTTTTTCTTGAAAATTTTGACTATTTTGGGGCATTTATGAAGGTTGGCACTCCCCTACTCATGATAAGGGAGCACCAACACTCCCCCTTCCTTTGTTAGGGGGCACCAGTGGTACTTTTTCTCTCACTAAAGGGAAGCACGAGTGTGGTTAGATAGAAATAGGGTGCATCCCGACTATTATTAAGGGAAAACTCTTAAAAGAGGAGGTTGTTTTGGGTCAAATCCTATCCTATGGCACTGTAATAGGATTAAATCCCAAGTCATGGAGCCATATCCTCAACCATTTCCCTTTTGATCTCATGGTGGTTGATCATCCCAATCCTAAAAATTGAAGGCATTTCCATGGTGAAGGGGCAAGGAATTTGTTGAAGTATCATCATTTTGATATTAAGAGATTCATGCAAGGGCATGGACAAGCAGATCTTGGAGAAGTTACTACATCATCAAACATGATTTGTAAGTACTTGTCATTGGCTTTCAAATTAATATAAACTTGGCCTATTCCCTTCAATTTCATGTCTTCTATATTTTCTTGTCTATTGTTGTTTCAATATTTGTAGATAGATATGATTTATATAATCATATAGAGTAGGAGGACGAGTTCCTTTACTGGTCTTTATAGGACTTCATTTTCATTGAGGAGATTGGAAATCAAGCCCAAGGATTGGAGCAGCAAGGACGAGCATCACAATAAGGTATGAAACATTCTTCTTCTCTATTGCTTGATTAGTTGAGTCAGATTCAAAGGGAAAGTATCAACCATTTATTTACTTTTTTCTTTGGATAAAAGGAGTCTTGGTCCAAAGGGGAGATTAGCTTATCCACAAGGTAAGATTTCTCATAACAAAAAAATGGAGACTCTGTTGAGGAAGGACTTGAACTAGTATTTTGTTTGATTCATCTTGAATCATTGTTTGTTATTAGATGTTATTTGTTTGATACTTGATTCTCAGTTATTTTCCCTTCCTTCTTATTTATTGGAGAGTTTACAGAGCCATTGACCGAGTCTCTTCTGAGTTTTATCTTCTGGAATCCATTTTAAATATTTTCCAGGACCAACACTCCCTTGTAGATCATACCAGTGTGCCACTGGCCTAACTGGAGCTCAAATTTATCCTCCTAAGGAGCACCATAGCGCTCTGTTCCTTTGGTAACGGGGGCACTAATCTCTCCTTTTAGGTGAATTGATGAGTTTTTTCTTAGTTTTACTCAGTCTGTTGTTGAGAGGATTTTAGCCTAGATTCTCCTAATTTGTCTTTGACTTTTTTCTGATTGAGAAGTTGGCATTTATTACTCATTTCATTTCCTTCTTTGAGTTTGAAAATATTTCCTAGTTGTGGTCCCCTTGGGTTAACAATATCCCTTGGTTCATCCTACCTTTCAGTTGTCTGATCTTCATCTCGCAAAGTTTTCAAATTGCTTAATTGTTTAGGAGTTTTCATCAAGTACATTTTGTAAAGGTTGTTTGATATTGAGCCCTTTTTGTCTTCATTGAAACATCTTTCTTTTTTAATGATTAGGACTCTCTTGTCTACCGCAACCCAACCTTGAATATTGATTCTTGTTGCTTTTTTTTTTAGGATTTTCATGAGATCTTGTCTTCTTTATCTTGTATATCTCTAAGTCCTTGATTGAACAAGTATCTCGTACTTGATTTATTTCAGTTCTCATCATTTTTTGAATGCACTTTGTTTGATTTCTCTTTTTCCTTGTATTTCTTTGCGTCAAACATTGATCTCTTTAATTTCTATTGAAATTTAGGAAGGGAAAAAATTTCCATATCTCATTACATACATAATCAAACAAAGAAATTTTTTGCATTCCTTAGGAAATTTGTTTTGGTAAACGTTTGAAAAAGATCTAGCTTTGCATGTGCATTTTGGATTTCAGAAACATTTGCTTGGTAGTTTGGTATCATCTTGCTCCCAGAAATTGAAAATTTGCATCATTTTGAGTACTTTCTTGTGTTTAGAAGAATATAACTCTTCTCCTTCCCATACATAGAATCCATAGAAAGAATGAATTTCATCTCATTATTTTGCATTCTATTGGAGTTGAGTCTCACACATCATCGGTTTCATCTTCATGAACCTTATGAGTAAAAGTCGTTAAAATGAACTACGCACTAAAAAAATCAACTAGAATATTTTTTGGTTTATATCACACCAACATTAGCACGGGATTAAGGTCTTTGGACTAGGAAAAGTGAGTAAATCGTCCAAGACTACTAAACAAACTATATAGCACTAAAGAGTGAACAAATCCAACTTTTGTAATAGCATAGTTGGGAACCCCCTCTAACATAGGAGCTAAACACGATGTTGCATGCAGAAGAGCAGTGGAAATTACCCCTCCAAAGCTTGACCAATCGTAGTGGAAAGAGTGTGTACTAGGGGTTTTTCTTGAAGTTTCACTGGTTTCATTTGGTATCAGTGCTTTGTGAATCTTGAATCCATTCGAGGTCCTCATGATTTTTATCGCTCCACTTGTCTTCAGTCCTCTAGAAAAATTTCATACTTTGATATGATGCCCATATGTTTGGTCCCGACTATCGATTGTACCCTCCCGGAGGATGACTGGGAGTTAGTAACCTCAGTGGCATTTCCTAGGTATATATAGAGGTGACTATGGGGGGATTCCCATGGTACCTGGGGTAGACGTCGTATCAAACTTTCAGTACCCTTGAAGGGTGATGCCAAGAAAGCGAGGGTTTCTTGCACCGAGAAGGGTTTTTATGTGGAGGTTGGGGTAACTACTTCTCATTTCTTCATTGGCAGCTTGAGATCCCATCTTTGGAAGATCCTTTCAAACCTATTGTTTCTTGGTTGATTGATTTTAGTTTTCTTATGAGTGTGCTTCTTTCAATTTTGTAGTCAACCTTAGGATCGAATATTTCATTGTATACAAGATATCAAACCTAAAGTTCGGGAACCTAAACACAATGCTTCTTACGAAGGAATGATCGAAGATCAAACTTTTGAGACCAGGAGTGTATCTCCTAGAAGTGGCCAATGCATAGAATAACTTGTCACAAACTTCGTAGAAAGCCTTCCATCTTATGTGAATCCTCTTTTTACTAATCCACTCAGCCAACCACTCACTAATCCACCATCCATAATATATTTTGATGTCTATTCTTCTTATAATTTACCACCTAGTTCATCCACTACACAATATTTTGGCATTAACCCATCATCTTTTGGTTTTCCTGAAGGACTTAGGAATTTATCTTTATCCACAACTCCTATAGTTGATACTATCAGTGACCTGAGTAACCCTGACTCAACTACTTGAGAATACATCCCCCTTCACACATGGGTCAGGTAATATTCTTGCTTCACTATTTCCACACATGCACACACTAAGTTCTTTACTGGGTCGTTCCATCGGTCAGATGGTTGGTAGTCAAGTTGTTCACACAACCATGGCTACAAAATCTACTCAGCCTCCATCCCAATCCTTATAGTTGAGTACACCCTATATTGGAGGTAAATCTTAAATGGGAGGCCAACCTTTATATGGGGGGCAACCTTCAGCTGGAGGGAAAAATTTTACTGGGGGAAAACCTATGTGGTTGCAACATCAACAAGCCTGGGGGAAAGTCGCTCCTACAAGTCCTTCTATCCCTACTATTGTTTCCCTATATCTTGGACAATGATATCCAAGATTTGCTAATCCTTTGTGGGGTCAACCCAATCTAGCAAGCATTGCTCACCAAGGAACTTTTCCCTATCAATCCATAAACCCCATGATTCCAATGCAATATTCCCTTCAAACATAGTATATGGTAGGTCCATCGGACCCATCACAATACATGGGGGGACCATTAGATCAATCGAAGTATGTAGGAGGTCCATTTGTTCAATCATAGTACATGGGTCGAAAATTATGATAGCCACCCTACACAGGTGGAAAATCAGGACAACCACCTTACATAGGTGGAAAACCTAGGAAGCCACCATATATGGGAGGACCATCTAGTTTTTCCATCTCACTGTAACCTGGATATGGTCCTACTAGTGTTCCCATGTCACATGGTTATCACTAGTATCCACACAATAACCAACAACTTTCATTTTTGGATATGTTAGATCTGTCAGATCTATCACGTTTGATAAATGATCCCATTCACCATGCCCCATTTTGGCCCTCCATCCCTGCTAAATTACCATCCGACATCCTAAAATTCAACAGAAAACCTGGGGAATATCCTAACAATCATGTTATGACTTTCCATTTATGGTGTTCTTCAAACTCTTTGATGGATGACTCCATTCATCTGAGACTTTTTCAAAGAACACTTACAGGTGCAACAACCAAATGGTTGTTGGATTACTGAGAGGGGGGGTGAATCAGTAATATCGTAATTATAATCATTTTTCTTCAAATGTTATATCAATTTAGAATTATTATCCAATAATGAGCAGTAAGAAATAAACAATCACACACATACACAGTACATCAGTGTTTTACGTGGAAACCCAAATCGAGAGAAAACCATGAAATTATTTTTCTTATATGTCTTGAAGAATTACATTCATTGGAAGCACCAACTTCCTTTGTTTTCTAGCTGCAACTGGAAGGAGGCTCCAACCCCCTAGTTTCTCAGGCTACAACCTGAGGGAAGCTCCAACTCCCCAATTTTCTAGCTACAACCAGAAGGAGGCTACAACCCCCAATGTTCTCCGGCTACAACCGGAAGGTGGCTTCAACCACCTGTCCTTGCCCCGTCCTGCCACACTGAAGTAGAAGTAGAATGATGGAACCACTGTCACACTATCACAGTGAGATATATCGTTGTAAACCTATACCAATAAATCTGAACCATGAATCAACCATGCATCAACCTGTACCTCAACCTGTAATCAACCTGTACCATAAATGTTGTTGGAAAAATACCCTACGAACTAGCAAACTAGGGTCAGACTTGCATGCAGATTTTGACTGAAAATAAATTACTTTTAAACCTACAACCCAATATTAACACCCCTCTTTCACAGTAAATGCATGAAGAGAACCACCAACCTTACTACCGGTGTTTGATGTAGATCCTCCGTTGCGCTTTGACCACTTGCTTCCGTTGCTCCTTCCACAGATAACCTGCAATCAAGACAAATAACAACTAAGCATGCATGCTACTTCTCTACCTGAGGGTTAGAAATCAAGAATAAATTAACCAAACCATAGACAATTCATGCATTGGGATGGGAAAAGTATTATTTTTATTAATGAAAATGAATCAACTTACAATCAAAGCTGAGACCGACCACCGCTCCTTGAACCTGATCCTGGGCTCCTCTTCTTCTATCCTCCAACTGCTTTGCGTTAAATCTCCTTTGGCATGAGGAAAGGATAAAGGGTTGGGACAATGGATTACGTAAATGGGCAGAGTTTCTTCGCATTATTTTTTCCTCCTCCAAATGGTACCCCTACCCCTTCTTTTATAGGCTAGAAGGAGCTAGGGTTTTGGACGAACCCTCGGCCATGCATGGCCGAGATTTTCAATTAACTAACCCATAGCTTTTTGTTCCGTCGGCAACTTTCCTTTTTTTGTGCTTTGTTAGGTACATGCGGGCTGTAGTGGGTCACCCAGCGTGCACACGCGTGCAGTAATGGGTTAGGGCACGTGGGCCTTGACACAAGAGGATTTTCAAAGAATTGTTCAGCACAGTATTGGCAAAGAAGGGATATGAGTTGGCCTGATTCCAAGTAAGCATGTGTGGTGCAATTTATGGTTATTGCAATAAACAAGTGCATCAACCATGCACCAACCTATAATCAACCTGTACCATAAACAAGTGCATCCAACGATGTACTAACCTATAATCAACTTGTACCATAACGAAGTGCATCCAACCATGTACCAAGTATGTACCAATCATGTGTCAACTACTCATCAACTATGACTCATCAATATGTACCAGCATCATCAACTATACACCTCATGTATGTGCGCCAACTCATCAACTACTTGTCTCAACCATGTACTCAACATGTACCACAACCAAAATCCCTCATCAATTTCATCATCCAAATCTGATTTGTATCTCTATAATAGACCTAGTGTATATGATCACATTCCTGCAAACCTTCCTTAACTTTAAAAACAAGAGACTAGCATTTTTATCAAACTTTTCTTTAGTCTCACATGCCTAGTTTTGGATTAGTCAACAACACTAACTTGAAGTAATCATAACTTTGAACCTGTAATGTATAAATATCTGAAACTTATACACATTGTTATTCAGTGTGTTTTATGCAATTCCTTCAAGTGTCACTACTTGGAACCTCTCAGAAAAGGAGTTATAGCAAAAATGGCATACCTTGCTGAATTCTGGCTTATTCTAGAGAGTGACCTTGTAGAGCGTGCCCCACAGAAAATATTTGATGAATTGATTTGAAACTGTTATAAATAATACTAAATAATGTCCCCTAACCAACACATTTTGTCTCATTGAATTTGGATCTGTTATGAATAATTTATGACGTTTTTACCCGAAACACCTGATTTTGACTAGTTTTAGGACTAGCCACAAACCCTATTTTCCACAGAGTGTAACTCCAAAAATACAACCACCCACAAGCTGAAGTTTTTACCACATATACTTGGATATGTTTTCTCACTTGAATAGAAATTTCACGATCTGAATCATTATATAAAAAAAGTTATAGCGAAAATGGTGAGATGACCTGTAAATAACATACCTTGGAAAGCACCATCAAAAGAATTTATCCTTCCTTGCATTTCGGCCTTATTTTCCTCACCTTCACTCAAAATTATGGTTTAGATATCCTTGGTTACCTCATACACATATATATATTCAATATTCTCAAGTTTGATTCAAATGAGAGAGTCTTGCCTCTTATTTATACTCTCCAAGTAGCTTCCTTAAAAACATCTTCTAGGTCACTTGGTCCACTTTCCTTATTTTAGGGTTGGGTCCACTTCTAATTTCTCCATTAAATTTATTATTGAAATAATTTATTTTATATTCACTTTGAATTATAATACACTCATTACTTCACTTTATTATTTACCTTTTAAAATCTCTTAAGCCACTTTGATTACTTTGACCTTTTGGGGCTTCTAGATGACATATGAGGGTCCTCCAACTTCGTAAGGCCATAACTCTCAAACCGTGAGGAGTTATGTGACGTTCTACATACCACCAGAAATGGAATGACATGTACTATCCATATAGAATAGTATTATCTGAAAATATATCATAACTCATACCATTACCCATCAAACAAACTTGGGTCCATTACCCAGACCTGGGGTCTCCAACTTCTCATGGCCATAACTCTATAACCACGAGGAATTATCTGATGTTCCACATACCACCAGAAATGACATGACAAGCACTATCCATCTATGATATTTTCCTTGACAAATTCACTTTCCTTCATCTCATTATTCCACAATTAAGCATGGGTTCTCTTACTCCACAAAGCGTCTTCCCGTGAGGGCTTTCACCATAAGGGGACCACTTTGGAGTTCATCAATATTTACTTCTTATCAACAATGAAAAAATAATAATGAGTCATATTTACATAAAACAATATTGGGTCCATTACCCAAACCTTTGTGCTATGGGTCTTTCTTCAAGGGTTGACATCAATGACAACCAACCTTAATCAACAATCTCCCCCTTTGGCATTGATGGAAAATATATCTTTCCATCCGGGGCTGCTCCCCGTGATAGACTGTCCTCTTATGGTGCTTCCTCGTGTACATCTAAGACATATATGATAAGCATTCAAAAATCATTCATTTTTGGAGTATAAATAACTCCAAGTCATTGGCGAATATATTCAAAGTCTTCCTGTGGAAGTGGTTTTGTAAATATGTCTGTCACTTGTTCTTTTGTGCCCACATACTCAACTCTGGTGTTCTTTTCTGCAACCTGTTCTCGTAGAAAGTGATACTTGATTGGAATGTGCTTAGTCTTGGAGTGCATCACTAGGTTTCTTGAGATACTAATGACACTTGTATTATCACAATATACTGAAATGGGCTCATCATACTCAACCTGTATATCTGTCAAAGTTTGTTTCATCCAAAGAACCTGTTGACAACATGTTGTCGCTGCAATATACTATGCCTCGGCTGTAGATAGATATACCGATGATTGTTTCTTTCTTAGCCATGATACTAAACATTTACCTAAGTAGAACAATGTTCCATTGGTGCTTTCTCAGTCATCAGTACAACCTGCCCAATCTGCATCTGTGTAGGCAATAAGTGATAAATCTTTTCCTTTTGGATACCATAATCCAAACTCTTTCGTTCCTTTGAGATATCTGAAGATAATCTTTACTACTAATACATGTGATTCCTTTGGTGCTGCTTGAAATCATGCCACCTGTCCAACTACCTACATTACATTTGGTCTGGATGTTGTCACATATAGTAGGTTGCCAATCATTGACCTATATTGCCTCTGATCTGTAGACTTTGAATTATCATCTTTGCTCAACTTACAACTGGTTTGCATGGGATAACTGGTTTGCAATCTTCCATTCCAAACCTCTTTAGCATTCTCTGATATACTTGGTTTGAGAAATAAAAATTCCTTGGTTGATTTGACGTATTTGAAGTCCTAGAAAGAAGGATAGTTCTCCAAGTAATGACATTTCAAATTCATTCTGCATGTATTTTGCAAATTTCTGGCTTAACCTGTCATCATCACTACCAAAAGTAATATCATCAACATAAACTTCAATTAATAAAATATTACCTTGATGTAGAGGTTGTTGTCTACACTTCCTTTTCTGAACCCTACCTGCTACAAATACTTATCCAGTTTAGAGTACCATGCTCTAGGAGCATGTTTTAGACCATACAAGGCCTTCTTTAATTTACACACATAGTCTGTGTTCTCTGACAACTGAAATCCTTCTGGTTGTTCAATGTAGACTTCTTCTTCAAGTTCCCCATTCAGAAAAGCTGATTTTACGTCCATCTGATATACTTTAACATTTTTGGAGCATGCATAAGATAAAAGCAAATGGATTGCTTCCATTCTGGAAACTGGGGCAAATGTCTCTTCAAAGTCGATTCCTTCAATCTGTGCATATCCTCTACATACCAATCTATCTTTGTTCCTTGTAACCTATCCATCTATATTCAATTTATTCCTGAAAACCCATTTTGTGTCGATCACATTCTTATTTGGTCTTGGAAACAATTCCCAAGTGTCATTTTTCTGTATTTGATCCAATTCTTCATCCATGGCCTTATTCCAAAATTCATCCTCCCTGGCTTCTTCAAAATAGTTTGGTTCAATTGTAGATAAGAGTGCTAGGTGCGTTTGTTTTGGTGAACGGATTTTTCTTCTAGTCTCAACTCTTGCATCTTTGTTTCCAATAACTTGATATGAAAGATGATTCTTCTGTACTCGTTTTCTAGGTGTCTTTGGAGATAATTGCAGAACATGCTCTTCTACTTCTGTCGGATTCTCTTCATCTTCATCTTCCTCTTTTTCTTCTTTTTCATCTTCTTCTTCAAAAAGTTGTTCCATTGATTTGTTTTCTTCTTTCTTTGATTCTGGTCTGCCTGTTTCATCAATTGTTACATTGATGCTTTCCACAAATTTTTTTAATCTTAGATTGTAACACTTGTATTCTTTCCTTGTACTTGAGTAACCAACAAGTATTCCTTTTTCCACACGAGAGTCAAACTTTCCCATTCTGCCATCTTCTCTTTTGATGTAGCATTTGCTTCCAAAAAATCTGAGTGCTTCACATTTGTTGGTCTTCCTTTCCATAGCTCATAGGGAGTTTTATTAGTGTTGTTTCTGAGCATTACTCTATTTTGAATGTGAACTGTTGTATGCACTGCCCATGTCCAAAAAATATCTGTTAACTTTGAATCCATTATCATTGTTCAAGCCATTTCTTGTATTGTCCTGTTCTTTCTTTCAACAACTCCATTCTGTTGAGGTGTCCTAGTGACAAAGAATAGCCTTTTTATTCCATGATTGCTGCAGTAGTCCATAAATTCCTTTGAGGTGAATTCTCCTCCATTTTCCGATCTTAAGCATTTGATTCTTGAATCCATCTCATTTTCAACCATTTCCTTGTAGATTTTGAAATTTTCAAAAGCTTCTGATTTGTTCTTGAGAAAGCAAACTGCAGTCATTCTTGTATAAGTATCAACTAATAACATAAAGTATCTCTCACATTTTAAGTCTTTTGTTGTAGTTGGTCCAACTAGATCAGTATGCACAATTTCCAGTGGTTTTGTTGTTGAATATTCCTTTGATTTGAACCTGGTCTTTGTTTACTTTCCTTGTTGGCAATGCTTGCACAAAGTGTTGGTTGGTTTCGTGATTTAGAGCATTTCTCTGACTGCTTTTCTTTTGCTGACTTTGACAAGGTTATCAAAATGCATCTGACCCATTCTTCTGTGCCATAGCCAACTTTCATCTTCCTTTCCTAGACAACACTTTTCATTTCCAATTTCTCTTAACACATA
>ML777453.1:1272548-1290824 GCA_009831015.1 Picea engelmannii | reverse complement strand
ACATCTTCTAGGTCACTTGGCCCACTTTCCTTATTTTAGGGTTGGGTCCACTTCTAATTTCTCCATTAAATTTATTATTGAAATAATTTATTTTGTATTCACTTTGAATTATAATACACTCATCACCTCACTTTATTATTTACATTTTAAAATCTCTTAAACCACTTTGATTACTTTGATCTTTTGGGGCTTCTAGATGACATATGAGGGTCCTCCAACTTCGTAAGGCCATAACTCTCAAACCGTGAGGAGTTATGTGACGTTCTACATACCACAAGAAATGGCATGAGATGTACTATCCATATAAAATATTATTATATAAAAATATATCATAACTCATACCATTACCCATCAAACAAACTTGGGTCCATTACCCAGACCTGGGGTCTCCAACTTCTCATGTCCATAACTCTCTGATCATGAGGAATTATGTGATGTTCCACATACCAAAAGAAATGACATGATAAGAACTATCCATCTAGGTTATTTTCCCTAAAAAATTCACTTTCCTTCATCTCATTATTCCACAATTAAGCATGGGTTCTCTTACTCCACAAAGCATCTTCCCATGAGGGCTTTCACCATAAGGGGACCACTTTGGAGTTCATCCATATTTACTTCTTATCAACAATGACAAAACAATAATGAGTCATATTTTCATCAAACAATATTGGGTCCATTACCCAAACCTTTGTGTTATGGGTCTTTCTTCAAGGGTTGACATCAATGACAACCAACCTTAATCAACAATGGTATATTGAGTTGTCGCTTAACTCCTTTGTCGACTTTAATTCTCTTGTCATGGCTTTCCTAACGCATTTTTTTCATTTTCCCATACGGTATGAGACTGGTACATAACTTTTGACCTCACTCCAACAATCCTCTTCCACCCACAGATCTAATCATATTCATGAGTGGAGGTGATCCAAATTTTAGGGGGCATATGGTCTAAATTCGAATGCAAAAGTCATAAATCGATAAAGCTAATAGATTTCCCATGTGGATCAAGGAGATGCCCACCTCCTCATTAATTAATTGGGCTAACAGGTTGGCCATATGGGTTAAAGAGAGTCCCACCTCTCCATTATTGTATTGGGTTTTATTTTCCACTACTTAGTTAGTTGGGTAGTTAGATATATTATTATAATAATAGAGACTCATTTAAAGAGCTCTTTCCATTATTGTATAGGGTTTTATTTTCCACTACTTAGTTAGGTAGTTAAATCTATTATACTAATAATAGAGAGTCATGTAATGAGCTCTTTTTTACTTTGTCCAAGGTACCATTTTGTAATGCTATATAAAGGCCTAACAAGCCTTCTCATAATATCAAGTTACTCATTTTGGCTTCTCTCATATTTTATATTTTCCATTGTGAGATTAATTAGCTATGAGTGATTTACTAGTAATCAGTTTTAGAGGTGAGGCTCCTCTTTGAACCTCACCTCTCAAGAACTTCATTTACATGTTTTTTTCCATGCTTCGTTTCATGCAATATTGGCATGTCTAAGATCCTCCTCTCTTGGCATTCAATCCATCCATATCTTAGCCCCTGAGATCCAGAACAATGGTATCAGAGAGGGTATGCTCTCCATTGGAATAAGGTTTTGAAGCATGATATAGGTTCAAACATTTGCAACAATCACCAACCTCCTTTTGGTACTATCAAAATCCATTTTCCAGGCCATACACTTTAATCATTGCAGTCGATCCACAGGCACTACAGGGATTTTTTTTTTCCTCGGATATTTGTTCACCGTTACAAGGAGAACCATACATGGATTCACTACATCCATCCATGGATTCACTACATCTATACATGGATCCACTACATCCATTGGTCTGCAACATTTTCAAAAAATTTGCGGTGTCCATGATGCCCATGGAGGTTCCACAACCTCTACAACAACCCATGTTTCTCTACAAACCCTTGGCATCCTTTGTGGCCCTCTACACTTATCCAACTTCAAAAACGTTATGTGACATATACATAGCATTTTAGTGTCTCTACCATAGATCATTGGAAATATCTATTTAAGATATCAAATGGTTATTTCGTGGAATCTCATTCGGCTTCCTGGTTTGAGAGATATCATTGATTGAATCTCAGCATGTATTTGACCCAAGGAGGCCACACATAGCACCATATTCAAAAACAAATTTCCCTGTTTAGGAAACTACGAAAGGATTTTGACATATGGTTGGAAATATATCTTCAATATCTCAAATGGGTATTTTGCGGAATCTCATTTGTCTTTTTGGTTTGAGAGATATCATCAATTGAATCTCAGCATGTATTTGACCCAAGGAGGCCACATGTACCACCATATTCAAAGGTATTTTTCTCCATACTCAAGAAACAACGAAATGATTTACACATATTTCTGGAAATATCTCTTCAATATATCAAATAGGTATTTTTAGGAATCTCATTTGGCTTCCTGATTTGATAGATATCATCGATTGAATCTCAGCATGTATTTGACCCAAGGAGGTCGCACGTATGACCATATTCAATAGTGTCTTTTCTCCCTTCTCAGGAAACTACAGAAGGAGTTCCACATATGGCTAGAAATATCTCTTCAAGATCTCAAATGGGTATTTCAAGGAATTTCATTTGGTTTTCTAGTTTATGAGATATCTTTGTTTGAAGAAGCACATGTCTGTAACCAGTGTGGTCACGTGCCCTTCAACTTCGGCCTGGTTATTCTCACTACAAGGGACACATCAGAACAAGTTCCATATACTGATGGAAATATCTCTTCAGTAGCTCAAATGGGTCTTTGACGGAATTGGATTCCATCACCTATAGCATAAGTTATGAATAAATTTGTAGAAGGATATGCAAAGTCTCCAAAGTCATGATTTTTCCATTTTTATTAATGTAAATGGTTATGGGTCAACCACACAAAAACCTTCCCTTCATTGGGAATTAGAACATTATACTCATGGGTCTCTTTGTAGCATGGGTGAAATGATGGGGACCATCATTTTCTAAGGGGGGAGGAATGATCCGAATTTTAGGGGGTATATAGTCTAAATTCAGATGCCCACATCTTCATTAATTAATTGGGCTAACAAGTTTCCCATGTGGTTCAAAGAGAGTCCCAACTTTCCATTATTGTATTGGGTTTTATTTTCCACTACTTAGTTAGTTGGGTAGTTATATCTATTATTATAATAATAGAGACTCATTTAATGAGCTCTTTCCATTATTGTATCGTGTTTTATTTTCCACTGCTTAGTTCGGTAGTTAGATCTCTTATACTAATAATAGAGACTCATTTAATGAGATTTTTTTTACTTTGTCTAATGGACCATTTTTTAATGTTATATAAAGGCCTAACAAGCCTTCCCATAATATCAAGTTCCTCATTTTAGATTCTCTCATATTTTCTATTGTTCATTGTGAGATTAATTAGCTCTGAGTGATTTACTAGTTTTAGATGTGATGCTCCTCTTTGATCCTCACCTCCCGAGTAATTCATTTATATATTTTTTTCCATGCTTATTTTCATGCAATATTGGCATGTGTAAGATCTTCCTCTCTCGGCATTCAAACCATCTAGATCTCAGCCCCCGAGATCCAGATCAAGAGGCGGCGGAGACAGTTGATTAAAGCTCCAATTCTAGACCAACTCTTCATGTATTGCTTTACAAAGTCACTATTGCCACCCATTTCCCATGATGTTTCCATGGGAAGCGTTGTTACTGAGGATTAGGCTATCAGTCATGCTCAATATTTGGACTTGGTATATTCCCAGTCCGACACACTTTATGATCTTATCCCTCATGCTCCTCATCCCTTGAATGATTTGACAAGACCTTCTTTGGAACCAAGTTCTATTTCAGACACCAAAATGACTTCCACTTGTTAGCACAGGGGCAGACCCAGGGTTCAATGCTTCGATAGCGCACCAACAAAACCCTAACTACTGGCCTTTTTGGCAACACCTGCGGAGCAAATGAAGTCTCACCCGACATAGAGGCAAGGGGGGTTGTAGGACTCAGGTGTCTACAACCAATCTGGGACATAGATCTACGATTAAAACACTTAACATAGCACTTAAAAAACAATATGCATTAGTTCTTGAACCTCATTCACATCGCAGATTAAACCCTTATTCTAGATCAGTGCAGTAAAATTAAAGATCAAGCACTTTCAGTCACTTAGCACATAGCATTAGCTCAGATCTATCATTCATTTATCTTTAATATCAGTAAGCACTAAGCAACAAAATCATACGCATTCATCATACATTATAACAACAACACTGAGAATATAAACAACATAAATCACATCGCACAAAGCATATCAAGACACGGGATATACGTGGTTCACCCCAATGTGGGGCCACATCCACCAACGAATTCTTCTTATTTATTAGTATTCAATATTCTTACATTCATTTTCTCATGTGCACAAAGCCACAAAGCCAAACTCTGAAGAGGACAGGAGATCTACGTGTTGCGCACCAGATCCTCCTTCCCAAAATAAGGTCAAGGCACAGAGCCAACTCCTTATTAGCACGGAGCCCTACATATAACGTTTGTGCACAAAGAAACTTACAAAATACTTGCGCTTATCTCCACAAGTATTAACATACTCTTGCACAAATCCAACTAGTCATGCACTAAGCCAATGGCCATCTACATTGCTTAGCTACTACTTATTTATACATTTACAAAAAGGCCTAATCATGGGTAAACCCATGGGCTAACATCCCATAACCTATTACATAAACCCTAGTAAACCCTTTGATGGGTCCACAAGCCTATAAAATAAGTGATATCTAGCGATCTCAGCTCTGATTGGTCGCTCCATCTTTGACCAGCCTGTTGAAGTCCCAAAAGTGGTCAAACATGACCAATGTTTCCTCAAAACTTAGTCAAGGGCCAAAAGGCTCCCGAGACTCACCTGTGACTCGTCCCGAGTCACTCAGATCTGGGTAACACTCCTTTAAAGGCCTCAAGCTGCCTCAACTTGCTACTTTGCCAAAGCCTCCTACTCAACAAACTTCTGAATCAGTTTCTTTGTAACATGCCCTTCTAGGTGTTGTTCCACTGTTGTAACCATCTGGTCCAACTGTGAGCCTTGTCCTTCAATCTCTTCAAAAACATGCAAGCTTCATCCTACATCGGTTGTAGTCTCTGTGTAACTTCCATGAATCTGCTCTGGATGGCAATATATTACTGCTGGATTGTGCGCTACTCCTGTGTGATCTCTTCATTTTCTCAACTGCAATGAGTGACTTCATCTGAGTCTGCACGATGGATGCATGTTGTTGCACCTCTTGTAGTTGTTCTTCCAGTTTCCTCAGCTATGGATCTTCTACGAGGTGTTCATAGGTCTGTGCACTACGATCACTCAAATGATTACATTCCAATGAGAGGACCTTGATCCTTCCAACTGCGCTCTTGGTGGCTTCCTCCCTTTGATCACGCACTTCCTACGGAGTGTTAGGTATTGCTTGAAGATCCAACTCCATTACCCTTTCTTGAAGTTGTTGATTGGCCTCAACGAGCTTTGTCACTTACATCTTGATTAACTCTGGTTCCTCCTGTGAAAATTCTGGCATAGAGCAAAGTGCTTTAGTTACCGCTTCTTTGACCATGGTCTTCTCTATGAGCAGTTGGTCTTTTTCTTCTTGTATCTTCGCATTGTTTTACTCAAACATCGCCCAAATTTCAGCTTTCTCCTTTTGCACAACTCAAAGTTGCTCTAAGACCTCCTCCTTTTCTTTCTTCAAGGCTTATGTAGCCTGCTCCTTTTCTTCTTAGACTCATTGAAGTCGAGCCTCTATTACATCTGTTAATCTTTGTAATTGGGCGTGCTCATCCCCCAATTCTGTAATTTTCGATGAAGAAGGCACAGTAGGTATTGCACGGATCAAATGGATGGCTTGTTGTATCTCCTTCATCTCCTTGTCTATTCTTTCATACAGTGTCTCCTTCTTTGCTCCATAACACTGCAAGATATCCTTTGAAGCATCCTCCACAGTTGCGATGATTAGATCGACATCATTTTCTATGAGCGTGGACTTCATCTTGGGCTTACTGGCACACGTCTTCTTTCTTGTCGAGGGTTTCTGTAGAGAAACCTTCCTTTTCTTCGATGTTTTGGCCTCAGTAAGGGGATCCTTTGGCGGTGTAACTTTGTCTTACCTTGCTTTTATCCTTCTTCCCCTCCTCTTTCATGATTTACTTTGTCTCCTCCTCCTCCTCCTGCGAGCAAGTGAGGCCCACTTTCCTCTGAGGCACTATCCTCCTCATTAGTATCTATGTTTTTCACTTCTTCCTTTTTATTATTTTTCTTCACGTTGCTTTGCCCAACATGCTCGACCCGGGTGACCAAGGGGCTTCCAATGATTTCAGGGTCGGAGAGTTTTGCATCATCAACCGGTACAAGGAACTCTGTCGGCCATTATTTCGTGATCTCCTCCATATCTTTGTCGATCAGTTTATAATAGGACTGCAATCCCTCCTTTCTCTCATCCCTATGTGCAGTGATATAGATAAAGTGTCTATCTGCACAGAACTTCACTAGCAGTATGTACTGGTGCAATGTGTTTGGTGTCATGCATGGAAATACCTCAATAGCACGCTTCAATTGCTCATAGTAGGCATGGAAGACAGCGTTTGACTACCACTACTTCGACATATCATTTGTATACCACAAGGTGGAGAACCTTGTGGCCAACAACTCTAATGGCTCAACTTCTGGAAATGTCACTCCTTCCAGTATCTGCCAAGTGAAAAATGTGATCAATACCAGTAACCAATTGAAATGGAATTCATAGCCCTGATCCTGTGCTTCGCGGCAGTCCTTCTCGAGCTAGTTGGCAAGGTAACTCACCCAGTTCATTTTCATCCCCTCCACATACTTTCCTATGAGGTCTACTATGAATCATGTGACCTGTGTGGGACGGTTCTTTCTGACAATATTGTTGGCTATAAGCTAATAAGCTAGGCACACTGTGCCATCCTGGATGCAAGCTACCTTGTAGCCTTGCTTCCCCTTTTCTACATTGTCATAATCTTCCTTTATGCATTGTGTCAGGAAGCGATATGAAGTCTTCCCTGGGTAGAACTGTTGAGGGTCTGGTCCCTGCATCCTTAGTCTGGTAATGAGGTGGATCAATGACGGATCCATGGTAACGTGCCTATCGAGCCATAGATACCCTCCATGGTAGCATGACAAGAGGATTTTAACGCAAGTGTTAACCCCCTGATGTTGGCCAAAGTGAGGAATATTCATTACATTCAGGATCATTGATTGTGTGAGCTTCTTAACCCATGGCTGGGAGACTATGTGCGGCTTCTTCCCAGTCGTCTTCATCAAATACCTATGCAGTGTGCGAATCACGTATTTATTCATGTCACCGAGGTTAAAGTTGTTGTTCTTCAAGGTTGGGATCTATCCTAACTGGGGTCCAACTACTTGTATCCCCTTTAGGATGTACACAATGATCAACGTATACTCAAAGTCACGTGGGATACTGTCACAGTTAACCATTCCAGCCAAAGTCAGTATGTACTTCGGCAAGACTGATGGGATCTGCTTCACGTTAGCCAGATCGTCGCAGTGCTTTCTTCTCTTCTCAGTAGCACGGCTATAATGGCGTCCAGTCGAGGGGGATTCTTGCATTCCATCAGTTGACAATGCCAGTATTCCTATAGACATAACTCTCTCAGCCATGAGCTACACAATAATATCTTCCATAGACTTCTCTAACGCACTAGGTTCATCCGACATTCACACTTGCAACCAATTAGATCAGGTAGGCGAACGGACAAGAGAGGTAATCAAATGGATGGTGAGTTCTATAAGTCACAGCATGATACAATGGATTATTTGTTAGCTTGGATATTCATGGGTGGAAAAAAGTGGTCTTGGCGCAGTGTTCAGTGGATTAAATAAGCAAGCGTCGTAACAGATTCCTCCAACTGGCAAGAGTGTGTCCATCAATGTGAATCTGTCCATTGTGGCGTGGTCCCAACGATCCATTTGCTCATAACTACATTTTCTAGCCGTTATGGAGCACCATTCTAATGGTTGGGGCGCCTCCAACGGTCATATAGCTTTGTCATGGAGAAGTCCCATTCTACGTAGTTCTACGGTTTCGACGAGGTTTAGGGCTACAAGCCTGCCTCGTGCCTCCTGTGAAGTCTTCTCTGGAACTTCCTGTAGTTTTTCTAACTTGGCTTTCTTCTTACTGAGCTTTCTTTCCTTCTTTCCTATGATCTGAATCTCTAGATTCCTCTTTCCATTCTTATTCTTATCTTCTCTTAGCGTAGTAACTTTACATTGTTGATTTTATTTCAAAGGGTTCAAAGGTAATACTGCTTCTCTTATTAACTCTAGGGTAGGTATTCTTATTTCTTCTATGGACATGTTCTTCAAGTCTTCCTGCGTTCTTTCAACTTCAACAGCTAATTTTATTGCCCTCCGTTCTTTCGACTATTCCTCTTGTTCTTCTATTAGTCGCTCTATTTTTCTAGCTATGAGATCCCTTAGTTCTTGTTTTTTTTGTTATGTAGCTTCCTCCTTTGTTTTCCTTCTGATATGGTCCTTCTCAATCCAAGTCTTTCCTAACAAAAGTGGAAAAGGGGTGTTGTTCTCAACAAATTTAATGACTTGAAATTCTTCTTTAGTCAATGTTTCATGAGTAATCATAGGTATATTAGTAAATATTCCACATAGGGTTATCATCTTTCCTTTAAACAAGCCTATCCTTCCCAATGAAGGTATCATAAAAGGCTTTCCCAAAATTTCCCAAGTGCTTTCTGGCATAATATTCATGTGTGTTTCTTCATCCAATACACAGTCTATGTCGAAGTCTTATATTCTTGTAACTATGCGTTGTTTTTCTTTCAATATCTCTGGTAAACTGACATCCTTTTGGTCATCCATTGCTTCTTTTAACTGTATTAACATAGTCTGAGCTTTCTCTAATTCTTTCTCTTTCTGGTTCTCTAACATACCCTTAACCTTTTTTACCTTCTTCAGAGTTTTCTTGTCTCATGTTCATCTTTTCAACTTTAGCAATCATCCTTGGGAAATCCTCAACCTCATGACCAATATCTTTAAAACAAAGACAAATAGGACCTATACCAGGGCATTCCTTAGCAAGATGTCCTGGTCTTCTGCAATTATAACATAGTGTCAATCCTCTCTTTCTTTTAAACAAGCCCCAACCTTTTATGTACTGCGCACTGGGATCACAGTGTTGGACCTGCAATCTGCAAAAATTCTTTCTAGGTTCATGCATCCACTTATTAGTCCAAAAAATATTTCTATGCATAGGAATAACATATCTTTCTATATTTATATCAAATTTATTCAGATCAACTCTTTATTCTAACTGTTACCTAGTTTTCAGACTAGGACAAAATATGTCAAACATACCTAGATTCATACTTTTGAAGCAAAAATTCCCACTTATCTTACCTTTACCAAAGCACAAAGATTTAAGATCTTACCTCTTTTCTTTAGATCTAGTTTCTTTCTTAGCACAGAGCTTCACAAGTCAATTAGAATATTGTGCACTGCAGTAACAAATCTATTCCCAGAGCATTCTCTTTTCTTGAGTTCCCAACAATCACAGTTTCAGGTCCCGACAACATAACCATTTGTTGGCATAGGGGCAAACCCAGGGCTCAATGCTTCAACAATGCACCAAAAAAACCCTAACTACCAGCCCTTTTGACAACACCTGTGGAGTAGATGAAGTCTCACCCGAGTTAGAGGCAGGGGGGTTGCAGGACTCAGGTGTCTACAACCAAGCTGAGACACATATCTATGATTACAACACTTAACAGAGAACTTAAACAAAAATATGCATTAGTTCTTGAAGCTCATTCACATCGCATATTAAACCCTTATTCCATATCAGTGCAGTAATAATAAAGATCAAGCACTTTTAGTCACTTAGCACATAGCATTAGATCAGATCTAGCATTCATTTATCTTTAATATCAGTAAGAACTAAGCAACAACATCAGATGCATTCATCATACATTATAACAACAACACTAAGTAGATAAACATCATAAATCACATCGCACAAAGTATATCAAGATACATGATATATGTGGTTCACCCCAGTGTGGGGCTACTTCCACCAATGGATTCTTCTTCTTTATTATTATTCAAGATTCTTATATTCATCTGCTCCTATGCACAAAGCCACAGAGCCAAACTCCGTAGAGGAGAGGAGATCTACACGCTGCGCACCACATCCTCCTTCCCAAAATTAGGTCAAGGCACATATTCAACTCCTTATTAGCACAGAGCCCTACATATAACATCTATGCACAAAGAAACTTAAAAAATACTTGTTCTTAGCTCCGCAAGTCTTAACATACTCTTGCATAAAGCCAACTAGTCATACACTAAGCCAATGGCCATCTACATTTCTTAGCTACTACTTATTTATACATTTACAAAAAGGCTTAATCATGGGTAAACCCATGGGCCGACATCCCATAAATCGTTACATAAACCCTAGTAAACCCTTTGTTGGGTCCACAAGCCTACAAAGCAAGTGAGATCCCGCAATCTCAGCTTCGCCTGGGCACTCCATCTTTGAACAACCTGTCAAAGTCCCAAAAGTGGTAAAACACGACTAATGTTTCCTAAAAACTTGTTCAAGGGACAACACCACTCCTACTCAAACCTCCAAGGTGAATGTTGTTGAAGGAAAATCTCCCTGCAGACAGGTAGATCTCCTCAAAGAGCTAAACTCTTAACTCTAAGACAGAAAGTTCTTATCATGGTCACTAACTTCCTTTTAGATCTAGGTGGACTAGTGTGTGAGGAGGAAGGAGAAAAGGAGTATCTTTTACTGGTGTTTGTCCCTGCAGGCTCTGAGTTGAGCTCCAATCTTTCGCTCCTCAATAATCCCTATAGACAAACAAAGTACGACCACTTCCTACTCTATCAATATTAGTCCGAAATAGGTCTATCTACTAAAGAGACAAATTCATGTGAGATCGAACATGAATTAGAAAGAAACAGGCCAAGCAAATTATATTAATGAGGACAAAACATTGCTTACAGTCGTAGATGGATTGCAGCAGTTCTGCCAAGTCCTCCTTATCTAACCCTTGCTCAAAATATCCACGATACGAATGATGATAGCTTCACCAATTTCTCCCTATGAGATCATAGGTCTCTGCTTCCAAATTATCTTTGTTCCAGCACCACTTATAAGATCATAAGTTTGGTGTGATTCTCCCTTTTCAATCCTCTTTCACCATGAGAAAGCTTGCTTATATAGCCTTGGAGAGGCTTTAACCACTTGAGATATCCTTGGGGAAGTTGAGGATTTGCCTCCTTCAGTTGAGGATCTGCCCTAAGATCATGGCTGGACTAGGGATTTGAATCCAACTGCCTTCCAAGAATGAAAGGATCTTTCCCCCATTCATCTCAACAACTTAACTACTGCCCAGAATAGGTAGCTCTCCCTCAAAAGGGCCATCAGAGCATTGTAGCGCTCCCCATAAGGCTTAAGGGGAGTGCCAACGCTCCTAAAGACACCAGCGCTCCCTCAGAAGGGCCAAAGAAGCTTTATAACACTCCCAAACAGTGTAAGGGGGAGTGCCAGCACTCCCAGAAGAGGTAAAGGGGAGCGCTCCCCTCCAAAAACTCAGTTTTGGGGGTGCTTTCATATGGCAAAAGGTTCATGAGCCCAGTTAACCTTTCCTCCTCTTCTAAATCAAGTGTTTGACATGTGCCAAGTGTCCTCTCGATGTCATTTATAGGCACGACATAGGCATCATGGAAGTATGCTTCCCTGACACTTGTGACACTTGTGAGCAAAATGTGACACTTGCGACCTTTCTAATGACGACACTTGCAACACTATCAAAGTGAGTATTTTTTATGTGTAATAGATTTCCCCCCAAAGTATGAAGTTAGAAGACAGGAACTGATAACTGAAATGCTTTGTAGACTTTCAAGCAAGGGTATAGATGCAGAGAACCTGACAAAGCTGCACACAAACATCCAACAAATATTATGACATGTTTCAAACCCAAGGCAGGCATACCTATACTTGGGTGATAAAGACTTGCAAGATATGGCCACCATAAAATACACTGCGAATCCATAATTGTATTGATAAAAAGGTATAGCCACTGAAAATACACTGTGGATCTATACTCTTATGACATGAACTGATCGTAGCCACAAAGAATACACAGTGGATCTACGAGATGACAAGACATAGCCACGACCAATACAAAGTGGATCTATGTAACAGTACATGTGTCATTGTTCAAAAGAAACTCCATCGCAACCTGGGAAAAGTACATATCAAAGTAATCACTCAACCCAGGGTCTTCTTACCGATCCCGATGTAGTACAAATCTAACCATGTGAATAGATGTCCTGATGTCGAACATAGCAAAAACCACTTGATTAACGGTCAATGATGTAAACCGTTAACAAGTGCGAGGGAGATCACCATTAATGTCAATTATTCCCAAGGTACACTAGTACATTCCAATGAATGTGAATGGATGAGTTGGAGTCGAACATCCATGGAATCATCCGATCGGAGGTCAATGATGTAAACCCACTGTCGGACGTGAGGAGGCCTGCCATTGACGCATGCAGGTCCCAAAGTACTAACTAGTTTCTAAGTCTAATTCTTGGATAATGTGTTGAAGTCGACAGGAATAGGCTTGTCGAAGGAGGGCCTTGATGTATCCCCCATCAATCGACACGAAACAGACATAGAGATGTAATTGGTAGATCAAATGAACATGGATTGACATGGGTATTGAGACAAGATATTTGTGATGGCTGACTCTCGAGGTGGATACTTCCCTTGAACACTGAGGCACAACAACAGAAACATGACGTGGACCAAAACTTGATGATGCAGTGGATGTTGTGACTTACGTCAGGTGACCCAAAGGAGTGAAAGAAACTCAAAGGATTGGCTCAGTGCAGAGGTTCAGCGGATTATAATGCATGCAAAAGACAAAGTGTCGTGTTCAAGGGTGACTCTAAGAGTTACTTGGTAATGTTCTCAAAAACTGCTTGGCTTGCTTCTTTCAATTTTTTCCCCCATCCAGATAGATGAGTACCTCTTTTTAATTTAACGAGCTCGAGGAGGATAACACATGCTTGATAAAACTCACCTTCAGTAAGTTCCTCTTCCTTTGTTTAACGAACTGGAAGAAGTAAGAGTTCGATCCCATATGGGCCTGTCGATGTTTTGTTTAGTGAGTCCAAAGACAGAAAACTTGAAGGTTTTTCATGATTATAGAGTCTGGAAAAATACTTAAAGGAGAACTCTCTCAGTTCCTTTTTCGTAAAGTAGTCTGACGAGACCAAAAAAGAGATAAACTATCGCTCAACAGACATTTTCTTCAAATACTTTAACGAGCATGAAGAGAACAAGGTGATCGGTAATCTTTTCATCTTTAGAGAGTCTGAAAAGAACTTAAAGATGACTCCAATGTCATCCTTTTTCGTAATGTTAGTCTCACGAGGCCGAAAAAGAGATAAATTATCACTCAAAAGATGCCCTTTCAAATCGTTTAACGAGTGGAAAAGGAAGCAAGATCACTCGACAATCTTTTCATGTTTAGAGAGTCTGAAAAGAGCTTAAAGGAGACTCCAGGGGGTTCCTTTTTCGTGTATCCATACAAGTCCGAAAAAGAGATAAAAGTCTACCCAGATACATTCTCATGTATTTACAAGCACGAGAAAGAAAAAAGACTAAGATTGGTATGCCCCCAGCTTGAAAGCTAGTGGCTTAACTCCAGAAAGATCGACAAAGAATGGTGACATGCCCTCCAAGCTTCAATCCATTCACCGAAGGATAAGGGTGGATGAAAAGAAGGTTCAAGAGAGGTGACTGTTTCATTTTTTAACGAGCTTGACACAGGAAAAGAACTATGCTCAAGACATCTATTTCATTTTTTAACGAGCTTGCCACGGAGAAGAGAAACTATGCTCGTGACCTCTGTTTCATTTTTTAACGAGCTTGTCACAGAGAAGAGAAATTATGCTCGTGGTTGCTTCTTGATCATGGCTTCCAAGAGGATAATGCTCTGGAAGGATACCATGTCAAGGGAAAAAACTCGGTCATGGCTTCCAAGAGATCTTCGCCAGATGGAAGAGAATCACTCTGGAAGGAACACATGTCAAGGGTCGTGACAGGGGTAAGGAGATCAGGCTCCAATAACCCTACCGAAGAGATCACCATGTCAACTACCGGATCCAAATCATCGGAAGTTGAGGTCATGGGAGACAATGCCACATAATTGACATGCGGCGGGGGTGATATTGTCTGCATATGAGAACCACTTAGGGAGGTAACCCAATCAGGGCCGAGGAATGAAAGTTGATCAATAGTCACAATTCTTCCATTGTGAGGGAAAGATATCACACGGAAAAGAGTGGATACAATAGCTTTCATGGCATAGACATAATCCCACCCAAGGAGTAAAGCAAAATACAAGGGGTCTCAGACTACCATGACATCGATAAAGACAGTTTTCCCTCCCAAAGTTACAGGAAACTGAGGAAGGATCCCTAAAGGTTGTCTAGTTCTTCTGTTAAAAGCTAACAGATTCTGTGTAACCGGTGCAAGTTGCAGACAACCCAAAGCATACCAAGCAACAAAAGACAAAATACTAATGGATGTACCTTCATCTATCAGCGTTTGAGGAACGTCCCGACCATGAACCTGTACTGTAATCTGGAAAGGAATGTGAGAGGGAAGACGAGGTCTAGTTAGCTCACCCCAATCGAAAAGGATGGCCTCAGTACTTGGAGGGGGATTCACAAGAGAAGGAGGAATGGCCCCCGGCACGGTAGAGTCTGTATTAACGAGAAAAACATGGGCAGT
Organism: Picea engelmannii; assembly: GCA_009831015.1. Classification (NCBI taxonomy): domain Eukaryota; kingdom Viridiplantae; phylum Streptophyta; class Pinopsida; order Pinales; family Pinaceae; genus Picea; species Picea engelmannii. Next base: position 1,275,954 of record ML777453.1, on the reverse strand, counting down.
ATCAGGTTTACTCTCTAGAGGGAGAGTAGGATTGACCAATGATTGGATCGGATCAACCAATGGTGGACTTGGATAGACCACTTTAGCACTCTTCAGAGGAAGAGTGGGACTGACCGAGGAAGGGACTGGATCAGTCACTTTGACATTCCACAATGGAGGAATGGGATCGACCGATGGAAAAACTGGATCGACCACTTTGGCACTCTTCAGAGGAAGAGTGGGACTGACCAAGGAAGGGACTAGATAAGTCACTTTGACATTCCACAATGGAGGAATGGGATCAACCGATGGAGAAACTGGATCAACCACTTGAATTTCATTCTCCAAGGGAAGAATGGGGTCGACGGGTGGAAACGGATCGACTGCTTTGGTGTTACTCTCTAACGGGAGAGTGGGATCGACCGAGGATGAAAACAGATCGACCACTTTGGTGTCACTCTTTTGATGAAGAGCGGGGCTGATCGATGACGGAACTGGATCAGCTACTTGGGTTCGTGGTTCAATTGAGGAGGAAACTAGATTGACCACCTAATCAACCGGACTGACCAGGGATGGAACCAGATTGACCATTCCATCAACCAACAATGGGTCAGAGGAAAGCTTATGATAACCTTTTGGAAGTTGAATTTTTTCCAAAAGAGAAGAAGCCTCGTCCATACGAGGACAAAGGTGAGAGTAATGATTACCTTTACATAACATGCAAGGGAACTTGACAGTTTGCTTCTTCTTACCAACATGAACATCACTAGTTGACGGGGTATCATCAACATGATCGACAGAGGTTGATCACGTGGAGGACCACATTTCTAAGACCTGGGTAAGACTGGGGCAATCCCTCAGAAAGTGGTCACCCTTACAAAGGCTGCAAGGGAATTTGGGTTTTGGATTCTTCATTTTAATCTTGTTGACCTCATCAACACTCCCAGTACTATTAACAGTAACTGGTGTCTTAGAGCCAACATCTGATGTTGTTGGGGCCTTTGTCCTTTTCAGGTTCTTCTTCTTCTTCTCTTTTCGTTTCTTCATCTTCTAATCAACCTGACTACCTGCTTTAGAGATTTCACTAGGCGAAGAAGGAGAAATGGAAGGAGACTTGATGGACAAAGAAGGTGAAAAGTTGACATGAGGTTGATGTGTGGGTGGTGTACCCACATCTAAAGTATTAGGTGTAGTTGAAACATTGGGAGGATTCGAGATCACCGGAGTGGGGAACAACCAAACTGGTAATCCGATAGTGAGTCTTGGAAGACTCAGTGTGGCAACATATGGAGGGCCAAAGTTTCCAAATGAAGTAAAGGTATAAGGTTCCCTAGAAGAAGGGGTTCCTCCATTGGTACTCCCAGGATTTGATGCCATTATCACTAACTTGACCTAAGGTCCACTAAGTAAAACAAACAACACACACTATGAATCTAAAAATCAATCAATCAAACAAACCTTCCTACAATGAAATCACTAGTTGGTGATGAAATCCAACGTCGCGAGATCAAAATAGGAAGGGGCGGGGATAGAGCGGGTGGATCAATTATGTTGGCGACCTGCTTAATGGACTTACACCTTGGTGCAAGCTTCCACGCAGTAATTGTGGATTTACCCTCCAAGGAGCCCGAGTGAGTTTGACCAACGTCTGGTCCAAGTACAGTGAGACTTCCCTTCACCGTCACCTTATGTGAGACCCTAAAGATTGTGGCTACTAAGGTCACCAACTCGTAGTCAGCCCCTAGATGGGTATAGTCGACAGTCCAGTTGGAACATATGGGCAGGATAACAAGTCTGAAATCAGCTTGAAAGGCTCCCACACATAATCGTGGGTATACCTTCTAGTGACCCCCAATATACGATCTGACCACTACAAACAGTTGGGCCACAGAGGGATAATCTCCGTAACTCACCCAAATGCAACCTCATGTGTAACCCCTGTGTGAGAGGGGGATCCCAGCAAGCCAATACGACAATTGGATTTGACTCTCCCTACCACAAGATACTAAGTTTGTTTGATAGCTTTGGAAATTTATCCTTTCAACCTATTCCAAAGCCCTACACCTTAAACTAATGTAGGTTTGCTAACAAAGATGTAAAATGTCTGATAAATTTTGGTTAACCATTGATTTTAATGGTTGTTGTTTACTCAAAGGGTGTACGAAAGTGAAATTGATGGAATGATGACTCAATTCCCAAAAATATGCATGAAATATGATAAGCAATCATTTCTTTTCAATGAACACCTATTTAAGGGAAAGAGGAAGAGTCATTTTCACTATCAAACACTTGATAAGGAATGCCCTCAATCTATTTTGTTCTCAATCAAATCCAATATGATGCTACAACATTTCAAAAATGCAAACTAATCATTAATATGTACTTTTGTCATTTTCATGTGAACGATGATCAATTCAATGAAAAACTTGTCCTGCCAACTACCCTTTCAAATCAAGGAGATTCAGACAAGAAAATGCAGATTTCGCACAGACAACACACCCTTTTGTAATCAAACAAGAGAAAGAAAATCAAAAACACAAAATAAAGGAGAAAGAGATTGGACAAAATGACCTCAAAGAACCAAATGAGAAGAGGCACAGACTTCTGGTGTCCTTCACTAGAGTTCTTGCTCAGTCGGATAGGAGAGAAGAAAGCAGTGGATCGATTTCAAGCTCTCAACAACAAAAATTCAAAAAGAATGAAGAAGGGCATAAAATATGAACAATAAGGTGTTTACTTCTCAGGAGGAATCATATCAAAGGTCAAAGGAAAAATAATTGAATCACAAGGCAGCTCAGCAAGTGAAAAACCAGGGTTTGGACCTCCAAAAATTGCAATTTTGGAAGAGATTTTGGGAAAAAAAGGGTTGGTGCTCTAGTATAAAGGCCACCAGAGAATTATAAAGCTCTTTCTAACACTTCCAGGGAGTGCTAGCACTCTGCTAACATGGGCAGGGGGGTGCCAGGCTCAAAAAAACTCACAAAAAAGTTCAAAAACCCAAAATTTTGATCAAATTTTGACAGGTAAGCTGAGTGTGATGGGGTAAAGAGTCAATCAAAAAATGAAATCAGACATGAAGGGGTGAAAAAGGCCTAAGAACATAAAGGGTAAGACAAGTCCTATGAGTCCTACTACCATGAAAATATTTCTTAGATGAAGATGCAATAATGGATTACCGGACGGAAGGACCGAGGGTTTGAGCGAGCAACTCGGTTTCGAGCCTGGTTCGTGGACGAGGGTTCACATGGCGGCGCCTGGGGGTGGGATGGAGGTTCCCCCTCCATCGATCCAGGACGAAGATGCTTTTCGAAGACTGATCAACAACAGTGGGAAAAGAAAGGCCGACCCAATAATCCCGAAATTCATAAGAAAACTGGAGGAGATCCCGGAGATCGTTCTTCCTGAAGCAAGACCAATGAAAACCGCC
>ML777453.1:1225888-1248253 GCA_009831015.1 Picea engelmannii | reverse complement strand
AAAGCATTACTATTCAGGCAACAAAAGTTTTTTCAGAGTTTTATGATTTTGGAAGGAAAAGGGAAAGAAAAACAACTTTATATCTCAAGCATCAGAATATTCAAAATTGTGTGAGGCGAAAAAACAGGGGCGGCTCCAACAGACCCCACAATGCCTCTCAAATACCCCTGTACGCGCTCTAGCATCCATCTGGCTACTCTGGTCATCATAAATCTCTGCCCTGTGATGATGTCCCAAAGTGGGGACATTACAATATATCATAAATTATAAATATATATATTATATATTACAGAGAAGGAAGCCACTGCATCATAGGTTTTACATGGGGAAAATTTGTCTTCCGAGTGAAAATTGGTGGTCTCAATCCAAGGTCAAACAAACAAGACTTAAGACATAACACTATTTATCTTTGGAGTTCATGGTTCATGCCCTAGGGATTTAGGCCATCACACATTCCCTATGTGATATAACAATGGCCATTTCAAATGCATTTGTAACATGATCAAGTATGGTTCTCATGGTCTAACGAAAGGTCTAGGGTACTCTAAATGACCTTGTAATTAATTTGATCACATTTTCCATTTAGCCTTATCCTCTACTTAATTATGATGATGTTTAGATGAAGGGGATTTTTAGAATCATGAAATTGATTCAAGGGTCTCATGATTTGATGGGAAATGGTTTTATTTATTTGAAACAGAGCCATCATGCTTCTTTTTTATTTTTTGAAATCATTATGGTGCCTCTTTTGAAATTTCTTATATAAAACATTAAAGGATCTCATGATAGTTCATTGAGACTCTTTTTAATATTCTTCCTTCAAAATTTCTATGTCCCATGATGATCCATCAATACTTTTTTTTTATCTTTGAAATCTACTCTTTGAAATCACCCCTATAAACCATTAGGCACTTATTTAGGCACTTATTCCAAACCAAACCATTCAAATTTTGAATTGCCCAAATAAAATTTCATTCGTCCATCCATTAACAAATTTAATAATTTGTAGTCATGTCTTTCGAAGGGAACCAAATGGCATTCATTAGATCATGCATTTTTTACATATGGAAGTTTTATCTTTTAAATATATGATACTTCATTGGGTGTGCTTTCATGTTTGGATGTTTCTCTTTTGAATCACCATGATAGTGTATTATAGGTCAATGTACCTTCAAAAATTACAGCTAAACATCTAGTACAATAAGGGAAGCACTAATCGAGTTGAAGATGGCCTTACATGACCTTTATTTCTAGAATTTACCATTATCCTAAATTATTGTAGGAACACGACTTCACAATGGCCCCATCTATATGATAATGATCTTGACTTCATTGCTACATATTATAAAGTAGTGGAAAGTAAACAAGTTTCAAATTTTCACCTCCAGGATGGACTTATATGTCATTTGATCCATCTTTATCTTCCTTTGGGTGAATCTAATGAGAAGATGATTTGGGAGGTTTTCTATAGTTGGCTCATAGGGAATTTGAGAATTTTAGCAAGGAGAATACAATGACAGTGTGATCAAAATCTGGATCAGGGGTCAAATTTTAGCTCAAAAATCAACGTTCTCGTAATTGCCTCAAAAAAAACAAGAGTGTAGCCCTCGTCGTTGCGAATCCAACGCAACTTGTTTAGTCTCAAACGGACGTCGGGAGTGAGAGATATCACGATCTGTTCGAATTGTCAAACAGGTAAAAAAAGGGACACTTACTGTGCAGTCCATACAGTCCGTATGGATGCTGACGTGGCAGATCCGTACATGATGACATGGTAGAGGTTGTACACTGATGTGGCAGAGGTGACATGGCAGTTTCGGATTGGCTGACAGTTGAACGAATCGTGATGTGACACATGGCATCATTTTGGTTAATGGTGTGGTGCCACGTGGCCTAGTCATGGGCTGCCACGTGGCACCATTATAATTGGTTGTTTGTTCAAAATGTACGAAGTCCGTGGGGATCGAACCTCGAACCTCCTCCCACCGTGCAACGTTTTAACAAAGTCCAACCAACCAATGTGCCACATTTTGTTTCTTATTATATGAATGGGTTAAAATATATTTAAGTTTACATTATTATATGGTTGGCATGGGGTCGGGTCGGGGCTTAGCCCCAGCCCGTTGTTTTATATGTTTTAACCATATGACCATTCTATATACATGTGCGCGCGCATATTTCGTGGCATTCAGCCCCCGGTTTCACATATCCTCCCATGTAACCACTTACCACATGGACAACACGTGTGAGTTTGTTTTTTCAAATGGTTTAAACATGCGCCCAACAAGTGGCATGTAACCATTGGTTCAAAAACTCAGCCCTTTTTGTTTGAGCGCACAGTCTTATGGAAGACCACATGACCACGACCTTGGCGGTTGGGGATTTTAGTTATGTTAACCGTCCTACAGTTTGGACCATTTTTCGGTTATGCGTGATGCTGATTTTAAGCACGTGTTTTGGAGCGTGTTATGGGTTGAACGTACAGGAGGTGCGTTCTGGCGAACCAGAGACAGCAAGCTTGGAGGAAGAGAATGGCAGGAGGCCTATCTTCTTCATTTTTTGGCCGATTGAGGTGCTGTAAAAGCCCAACTAGGGGTTTTTGGACGTCCTGAATCCATTGGCACTGTTATCAAGGCCATTTGAAGACTTTGTTTGCAAGTTTTTAGCCATTGAATTTTCAGCAAGCTCTAGGGAGCTTGAAGCCCTCATTGATTAAGGACATGTTTTGGTGAGTCCAAGTTTATTTTTTGTGACTGAATAGTCATTTTTGGCTAATTGTTATGCTCTGAACACATTGGGACAGGTTTCAGAGGATTTTGAGGACTTTTACAGTTTTTTTTGCCAAAGAGAATCTCAGGGAAGCTTATGGCCACATGTAGAAGAGGTCATGCCCGGATGAGCCATGATCCGTTTTCAGAGTTTTATTAGTCATTTTTGGGGTTTTTATGTATTCTGATCCCAGTGGTACAGTCTGTTTTTCCATTAGAGTTGAGAAGCAGCTTGTAAAAGAATCTTTGACAAATTAATCCCAGAAAGCCAAGTCCATTGATGGAGGCTCAAGGAGATGTAGCCCGGAGAGGGGTGAACTCCTTTATCATGTTGTTATTGTTGTGAGTTTTGATGGTTTATTTGCTGCAAGTTATGTTGTTGTGTTTTTATTTAAAGCACTTATTTAACCATTTAAGAGAACTTTTCCTCACACATAAACATTTAAAAGAAGAAGCATAAACTTGGCACATAATCTATCTTGCATATTTTAACACATGAAGCAAGGTCCTGTAAAGTTTATTTTAATGAAGTAGAGGGTGCTTGCATAGCATAACAAGTCAGCCTTCTATTTTCAGATCACAGTGCAATAGAAGTACTTTTGATGGTCCATGCTCTAATAGGATTTCAACAAATATGTTAGATCATTCACTACCTATGTGTAGTAAACCTTAGTAGATAAAAGATGAAAGATAACCCTTCACTTCAAAATAATGAAATGAATCCACATAATAAACAACACAATAATATAGAGAGAACCTTGAAGGTGGGGTAACACCATCAAATATTCCTTATGGAAGGAATCACTCCACAAGACACGGTTGCTACATTAAAACACTCAACATACGCAATAGAATGATAGTCATGTATATCTATGCTTTTTCATGAGTATTCCATGGATTATATGTTGAATACCCCTCACTATTATATTATTCCTTCCAACTTCATATTGGACCTATTTAATACCCACCAACTACCAAGTTGGCCTATTCCATTCTATAAAGAAACATTTCAGGTTGCTCTAAAGGTGGAAGATAAATTGGATAGAATACAATATAATGTTAGAGGCAAGTAAGAGAAAATTTTGGACGAGGAGGTACAACTATTGGAAGAGGAAAAGGAAGTGGATATATCATCGCATGTTATCCATGCGGTAGAAAAGGGCACAAGAAAGTTGAATGTCAAGGAAATCAAAATTATGGAAGGAGTGAAGTAGAGGAACATGTGGCTAAGGCAGAAGAGTCTTTAGTTGTTGGTAGAAAGACATTTAAATTATTTGTTAAATTTTTTTTGTTGTTATTAATAATTGTTTTGATTGTTTTGTTTACATGATCTCATACTCCAGATCATGGGAGAGGAGCATGGAATAGCGAATGGACTTGGGATTGTAATGAGAAGACAATGAACCTTATTTTGCTTCGGACTTTTGTTTTGTGAGTAATTTTGGAATTTTTTTTTTAATATAATATCATTTGTTTTCATTTATGTGTTCATTTTCTTTCTATCATAGCTTTGTAGAATGAAACCTTGGCTTTTGTCCATGTTTTATTAATTTGTGTATATTTTGTTCCAAAGATTAATATTTAAAAAATATCATTTGTTTTCTAGCTTTATCAATTCTTTGTATGATTGATAGATAAATGCATGTGAAAAATGTATTAGATTTTTCTTATGCAAATTACATGTGTTTAATTATTTCCTTTTAATGAAATGTGTTTCGTTAATTGAAATAATACATTATTATTCTACATAAATGATTGATCTCAAAGTTGTTTCCTTTCCTTATCTGTATTATATCTACTCTATTTTGTTGAAATTTCTTTCACCAGAATTTTGTTGAACTTGAAGTGCAACATTGTCTCTCCGAGAATTTCTTTTACAGGTGGACAATCCAACAAAGTTTTGAAGGAGAGGATTTAACCATTAGATTGCAACTCTACTCCTGATCCTAATAGTTTAGTCATTGTTTTTTGTCATATTTTGTTTGTATGGTTTGTTTGAATGTAAATTTTTAATTGTAATGGTTTGTTTAAATGCTTTGATCATTTGAATGACTCATGTCATAAATTACATTCAAAATCATTTAGTTTAGTTCATTTTTTTTTAGCTTAGATTGAATATTATTGTTTCAGTATGATTGAAGTTTGAATTATTTGTTTTCTTTATTATTTATAGATATTGTTTAGATTGGATTTGTCAGGATTAAATTGCATTACATACTTTGAAATTCTTGTTTTCACAAGGTTTCTAGTAAATCTTGTACTCATGTACAACTTGTAAATTTTGTGAATTTATGTAATTAAGTGTAAGGTTATCTAATCTAGTAGATCGTTGTAAATACTTGAAATTTGACAAATAGTAGTTAGGATCTTAAACAAGTTTTCATTTATTTATTAGATAGATCCTTTCACCGGCCAATGGAGTCATTAAACACGTCATAGATAGTTACCTTAAACGGCTTAGGTTACACTTAAACAACCTCCGACCGAACTATTCCCTTTTAGTTGATGAGTGGTCAATATCACCCGTCAACATGATGTTACTTCAACTTCGTGCTGTAGATGATGATGATGTTCAATTTCTATTGATGTTGATGATGAGAAAAACTTTCGATGACCTATAGATATGATCGACAATGTTCTCGATGTTGATGACGATGTTGCCTCCTCTTGATGATGTATTGAGTCCAGTCAGTTGTTATTGATGTTGTCAGTAGAATACCCTTCTTGTTATGGGGGAGTGTTGAAATATTGTAACTTCGAAGAATATTCTACCTAAGAGAGAGTTGAATAATATTATTATATTATATTTAATTAGGCCCTATTGTGCCTTAGTAAAATTCGACCCGATTGTGCCTTGATAGTTAATTGTAAATCAAGAGGGTAAAGTGACAGGTCAGCCCAGACCTAATTATAGGCTAGCTAGACCACTATTTATAAGAGAGCGAATGCCTCATTTGGATACACGCACCACACTAGCTCTGTAGCTATGAATAAGTGTGTAAGTCTTGGAGGAACTGCTACTGCAACTAAGTGTGACATCAAGGAGGGTTCTTAATCTGTGTCTTGGAATTTCTTGGTTAAGTGGTGCACTACTCTTCCTAGTGATGGAGTAGAGGAGGATCTTTTGTTCGGTATTTAGTCTATCTATATTGGGGAAGTTTTTGCTGGGTTTTCTCCCCCATGAGGGTTTCCCAGGATAATTTGTGTGTCTCTATTGTTTCTATGATTGCCTCTTTTTCAATGATCTTATTTATGTCATTAATGTGCTAAATGATTATAATAATAAAGAAGAACTATAACTACTAGCTGTATAAGTAAAACTTCAACAATTTCCACTACACTCATTTGCAAAAAGATATTACAAGAGGCCAAAATAATAACCCTTTAACAAAAATCAAGAACCATATTGTAACTTGAGATGGTTTTCGACTGATTAGAAACCATGCCAAGACATCTTGAAACGTACTTCAGGGCACAAGCTAGATCATGGACCAAACAAGGCTCCCTCAAAGAAAAATAGAAGTTGGTTGCTCACTATCACTAAGCAACAACTCACATCATTAAGCACAGATGCCATATTTTAATGATAAACAAGATAAACATGGTAAACAAGGTTGAGGATAAGAATAACAGTAGATTGGAATAAAAAGGTAGTAACTTCATAAATCATAGGCCTAATCCATTAGGCATGGAGTCTCATTCAACAGAGCACAATTGTTGATAATGATAGGTAGAATAAAAGAGAGGAACAATAAATTTCAGGACTAGCAGTGAGTAAGGAAGTCTCTGCAGATTTGAGATGAAGAAAGGAGGGTTTGTTGGGCATCTAAAACAATGAATCCAACAAAATAAAATCAAGTGCTAGGGATGATCATAGACAATGAATTCAACTATCAAACACCCGCAAAGTAACCTGCACAAAATCTCTAATTAACAATAGTGGTGGTCGTACCAAATTAATGTTTTTAACATAAATAAATTTGATTGCGGAGATTACAGGTTAACCTAGAAGAACAAAGATGAAAATGTGAGAAAACTTAACATAGAAAATAAGAAATAACACATAAATTTATTTGAAATGAGTTGAGAATCCATGAATTAACTTTCAGAATTTGAGTAAGTTACAATAGCCTTACAGGATTCATAACAGAGAACACAATCTGACTACCAAAATATTCCCTAAGCCCCTTCCTTTAAAATGTCTTCAAGTGCTTGTTTTATGATCTTTGCACATGCTCAACGGTTGCCTGGAAAATTGGATCTCGCTTTACAAAATAGAATTATAGTTGAAGAGGATGTTTGAGCTCGACATCTCAAGTCAATGTGTTGTTATTCTTCTCTGAAAAATAGGAATTCTGTTGTTTAGCATTAATTCTCAAATACTCCTTAGCCGCCACCTGTTCTGACATTTGTTCTATTCAACTAGCTGTCTTGTTTCACCAAGGTAAACTTTCACATTTCCAATTATAATATCTCCATTGGTCTCAAATATCCTTTAACTATTCGCTCAAAAATATTCATAGCCATGGCATTTACAACTTTCAAATTCCCTCTTTATGAAGTTGAACCACAATAGGAGTTGACCTTTGGCAATAATTTCTCTATGCTTGGTCAATATACAAAATAGGGAGACATTAAAATAAAGGTGTTGGTAGGCTGGACTCTCTTACATCATTGGTCTGAACATAAAAGTGGGTACCTACTCTCTTATCAACTCCAAAACTGTCCTCTGCTGTCATATGTAATATCACTTCACAACTGCAAATTATAAGAGCTTCTTTTTGACATGAATTGAATGATATGCTCCATCCCACCTGCTGAGATCACTTCTTTCTCCCCAACACAAACTGGCTTTCTACACATGCATTTAATAACTATTGAGAAGTATCTTGACATAAGCATGTAGTTAAAAGACATCAGAACATATGAGTTGCAAGAGAAGCACTTGAAGATGTTTGAATCCTTCACCCTTTTGCAATTCATTTTGATCGAGCTAACTAACAACAACATCATGTAGAAGGCTCTGACCAGGCAGAAAGTCTTGGCAACTTCTTAGATCACATGTTGCTCACTCACAAAGAAAAATACAACATAAACTTTTGAAGCTTCTAATGCACGCATAAATCTCAAGCTTGATCCTGTTTAAGGACTAATTTCAGATAACCGGTTATCTGGAATGTTTTCCCTAGTGAAAGACTCTTCAAAAACACAACAATAAGCAATTATCACATCTTCTTATATCAGAACTTTATCTAGGGAATGCACAACTTTTCCCTGATTGTTTCGAAGAAGCATAGGATTAACATCTTTTGAAAAATTAGAAGCTCATTTCTGAATGGAAGATATCAGGTATGTTGTAATCAACTCACGGTCATTAACCTGCCTCTCAATGAACATATTTGTTTTGTTTGAAATACCTCCATTTGAAGCCTTTTCCACATATTGAGTTTCCATCAAAAAAGAAACACGTGTGTCTTTTGAAATCAAATGGACAGACAAAAAATGGTAAAGGGAAGCAATAAGAAGAATAAAAGTATATGATACAACAACAACCAAATAACAATGGATGCTTCACGGGGATAATCCTTGGATTACACCTTCGCCCCAGAATTTGTAAGTCTAGAGATAACTTCCATTCTCCATCAACTAGAAACTTGATTTCATACTAGCCTGGGTGAAGTTTTATTATTTTCAAAAACTATGCTTGCAATGTTCTCAGGAAACATCTGTTCCCCATGGATCCAACCATCAAAAGAGCCCATAACTTTGGCTTCCTCAGCCATACCGTGCCACACAATAGGAACTTCACGAAATTGTATTGCATCCACTCCCTTTATCTGCTCAAGTAATTTTTTGAAATTCTTCCAGCACAAAAATTGAATAATTCATCATTTGGATTCATAACATTGATTATTAGATCTGTTGTCACCTATCTGGGCACAACAAGCGACCATATGAATAGGATTTGGGACCTGTCTAAATCCTAAACATGCCAATTCCCGCATGATAAGCTCTTAATCGATCTCATTCATAGCAATATTTGCAATGTCCTCAGTAGCTACTCTTCGAATGATTTCATCCTTTGAGCTCTTCAAAGCATGAAGAAATAATTAAAACCACCTGCCTAGAAGAGGATATTTCTCATTGCCAAAAGACCCTTCTTTGTAGAAATTTGAAAGCAACACATTTTTTAGGCGAAAAGCTTCAACAAGCCAAACAAGAACTTCATTCTCCGAGGTCAGGATTTCATGCAAGGGTACTTGATGAACATGAATATGGATTTCAGCTAGATTGGTCCGATAGGCATTATCCATGAAAATAGGGCATCAATATATGTAAGCGATAGTTATATCGTAAACATACCCTTCACAAACTCAAACACAATGTCGATGCCCAACTCCTTAACTTTCTTGTATTCTGCCACGACTCTGGGTGACAAGTAAGAATATTTGATCTCCGAGCCCATTTTCTGGAATAATGTAGAGATATTTGATGTTTAATCACCTGATCATATCCATTGCAGGGAATATGGCCTTCCCTCCAGCCATGGTGAAGTGAGTGTCGAAGCCAATTTCAACGCCAGCAAAGCCATATTTATATTATAAAGTGGAACTAGTTCCTTAGGATTCTTTGTCACAACTGACTTGAGGAAAATAATCATTAATTAAAACTGGAAAAATGACCCCTTTATGTTCTAGAAAATATGTATGAGCCACATATCAAGAGCTAGAAAGATGACCTCACCCTTGACATTGTTGTGGTGCTTGTAAACGACCCGCAGGAAGTGATACTAGATAAAATATGAGAAAACAAACATACGGTGTTAATGAAGACCGATTACATTCTTATATAGGAAACTAACCTACTTAGTCTATAACATGGAAACCACAGATAACTAGAATCTCTATTCAGTGAAGTAGAGTTCAACTACGCTAATGACTCTTGTAATTGGCGCTTACTCTATTATTTCCAAGTCTCACCCTTAATGGAGAATTGATTGACTTCTACACCTAACATCTCCCTTAACAACTCAAACTTCATCTTTCCAAGAGGCTTAGTGAAAATATCAGCAGCATTTTCACTAGTATTACAATACATAAGAGCTATTTCATTTGACTGCAACTTTTCTCTAACAAAATGAAACTGAGCTTCAACATGCTTTGTCCTTTCATGAAAAAATCGGATTCTTTGCAATATTGATTGAACTTTGATTATCACATTTGATCATCGTAGGTTCCTTTCGTTCTTCTCCAACATCTTGAAGAAGTCTTCTTAACCAAACAACTTCACAAGTTGTTGCACACAAGGCTTTATATTCTGCTTCAGTACAAGACAAAGATACAATAGGTTGTTTTTTACTGCTCCATAAAACAACCTCGGATCCAATGCCAAACGCATATCCAGTGGTTGATCTTCGATCATCCAGATTGCCAGCCCAATCAGAATCTGAATAACTTGTCAACTCAACATCAGATGCATTAGTATATTTAATATCATAATCAAGTGTTCCTTTTAGATACATGAGTACTGACTTTGGTGCATTCCAATGGCTTTCATGAGGTTTCACCATGAACTGACTTAACACACTCACATAATATGAAATATCAGGTCTGGTTGTGGTGAGATAATTCAAACTACCCACCATCTATCTATACATAGTGTCATTCACCTCCTTCGAACCATCATCACAAGAAAGTTTCACATTCTACTACATGGGAACACTAGAAGACTTACATTGATCCATTTTAAATCTCTTAAGTATTTCTCTGATATACTGACTCTGACAAACAAAATTTTGGCCTGCATCTCTCCAAACTTCAAGACCTAGGCAGTAATGTAACTCACCAAGATCTTTCATTTCAAATACCTGTAACAACTGCTCCTTGATTTCATCAATTAATTTCTCTTTGTTTCCTGTAATTATCAAATCATCAACATATAAAGAAATCAATACTATATACCCCTGCTCATCAAATTTGGTATACAAATTTGGATCACTTTTTCTCTTCATAAAACCCTATTAAAGAAAGAAAGAGTCTATCTTCTCATACCATGACCTAGGTACCTGTTTTAGTCCATACAATGCTTTCTTTAACTTACACACTAAGTGCTCTTGCCCCTTTTCCACAAAACCTTTAGGTTGAGTAAGGTAAACCTCTTCCTTTAACTCACCATTCAAAAATGCAGATTTAACATCTAAATGGTGTAACTTCCAATGGTACTTTGTAGCTAAAGCAATTAACATTCTGATAGTATTCAATTCAGCTACTGGTACAAACGTTTCAGCATAATCAATACCTTCTGTTTGTGAATACCCCTTTGCAACCAGTCTAGTCTTATACTTATCTATACTACCCTCTTATTTAAACTTGGGTTTGTATATCCATTTGCATCCAATGGGCTTCTTATGTTTAGGCAATTTAGTCAATTCCCAAGTATTGTTTTTCATTATCGATTCATATTCTTCCTCCATTGTATTTTTCCATTCATCATGTTCATTAGCTTCATCAAAACTCATGGGTTCTATGACATTTGAAATGCTACTCATTAGGGCATAGTATTTATACATCTCAGGAAGCTGAATCTGTCATGAAGATCTTCTCAACTGATTATCTTCCTCTCCACTTTGTGAAGATGTGTCTTCACCTCTAGGTGAATTGTGACTGCTTGAATTGTCCATATCATTAAGTCCTTGTTGTTGCTGCAGTTGTCACTGCGATGATGGTTGTTGTTGTGGTGGTTGTTGTTGCTCTTCTTTAACTCCTTCATCAAGAATTCTTTGCCATTCCTCATGACTGTTGTCGTCATGATTTATTGCTTCCTGCTCATGGAAAAGTACATTTCTACTTGCAAATACTTTGTGAGTAGCAGGATCAAACAATTTGTATGCTTTAAATTCAGAACAATACCCAATGAAAATATATTTAATGGCTTTAGCATCCAATTTCCTCCTATTCTCCTTTCGAATATGAGAAAAATCCTTACACCCAAATACTTTCAAATTATGAACTGCAGGTTTGGACCCATACAAGGCTTCAAAAGGAGTAACTCCATCAAGACACCTTGTTGGACTTCTATTCTTTAAATAAACTGCAGTATTTATGGCTTCAGTCCAAAATGCATTTGAGAGATTCTTACCTTTCATCATACTGCGTGCACACTCTACCAGAGTTCTGTTTTTCTTTTCAACGGCTCTGTTTTGTTGTGGAGTGTGAGGTACTGTAAACTGTTGTACTATTCCATGATCTTTGCAATATTTGTTGAAGTCCCCTGATTTATACTCTCCTCCTTGATCTGAACGGAGGATTTTGATGGATTTTCCTGTCTTCTTTTCGACCATGGTTCTGAATTCCTTAAAGTACTCGAAAACATCACTTTTTCATCTAAGGAAGTAAACCCATGTGTATCTCGTGTAATCATCAATAAACAACAAAAAGTAAAATGCACCTCCTAAAGACCTAGTCTACATAGGCCCACACACATCAGTATGCACAAGATCTAACACATCTCTCTTTTTCTTATCATGATTAGAGGGGAATTCATCTATGTGCATCTTTCCTAATGCACATCCATCACATGCAACATTCTCATTCTTTAACATGGGAAGTCCTTCAACTATATTCTTTTTCTATAATAACAATAAATCAAGATGATTGATGTGTCCATACCTTTGATGCCAAAGAATCTTTGTTGGTATAGTTGCATAAGTCAGTGAACCAGAGTTCAAATATCGCCTTACTTCCTTAACACCTCAGAGAACCAGAGTTTTTGCAATAATAAAATTGTCAAATATGATTCTCAGCAACCAGGATCCCCAAATTACATGAACCCACAGAGCCAAACAATGGTTCTCTAGCATTTTCAACTGACCTCTCCCAACTCGTTGCAACTCATATTATCTCAGCGTCTATATTGATAATTGACAAGAATTTGAAATGAAAGATGGTGTTTGGACCCAAAACATATTTTCAGTATGTTCGATTGCATTATGCCGTCTCTGTCTTTGAACTATTGAACCAGTTACAAAGCACCCACGCAATTCATTCAATAATACCAACTTGCCAGTTGTCGATCTCTCATTCTTTGTGGGGTCCCCTGGCATTTTTGCAAACCAATGAGGGAGGGGGGTTGCAATTACTCACAACCTGCCACTTCGATGCTTGCCCAAACCATGGTTTGGCTTTGCGGACGCCCTCCCCCTTTTTAAACATCGAACTCATTGAGGGGATGCAATATATGAGAACCGTTGATCTTCTTCTCCATAAGTCGTTGGATCTTTGCTTCTCGATACCACCATGCATTTTGACGCTTGGTCATATATTTTGGTCTCATATGCTTATGGAGCGCTTCAATATTTGGATTATCATAGTGATAATTACCAAATATTTTACGAAAGGAATTTTCAATTTGTTTTTTTGTTTTTTTTAATTGACATGATAACATATGTTTTGGATTGGACTTAAAAAGGATTTTAATCTCGAACAAATAAGCAAATTGTTTTTACAACAAAGCTAAAATTCTGTAGACTATGAGTAATGGCAAAAACTAGGGTATGACAACATAATTATAGGATAAAAAATTATAGAAGTAAAGTCATATGGGATTGGTATTAGCTTTGAAATGAAGGCAAGATCAAACTCGACATTCTGATAGCAGAAAGATAATCTTTTAAGTATAAAAAATTAAGATAAAGCCTTTTAAAAGCCATAAGTAGGCAAAAGAATATATAAGCAAAGACTTAATTGGACCAATGATTCTAGATGACAAGGGATAGGTAGGTTTTCTCTAAAATTTTGAAAATTTTTCGCGATGTAAATTTATGTTACAACAAACCCTAAAGGTACAAAACACTAATCTTAGGAGGCGAAGTGTCAAAAGGTTTACAAGCTCGGAGATGATTATTTAATATGTCAAATTCTCGGGAGCACAACTTTGAAATATAATTTTCATTTGAAGTGCATAGTAGCTAGTTGGAAAGCTGTAACTAAAAACTAAAATTTGTGGCACAACCTTGGTGTGTCAAAGCAAATCACTTCACTTTAGTCACATGATTCATGCTATCATTGTTTGTTTTTATTTTTATTTATTATTACTTTGTACCTTGACTCTTGGCATGTGAACCTAATTTGCACTAAATTGGTGTGAAATGGAATTAGAACTTAAATCACGGAGTTGTAATTAAATCACTGATTTAGTTGTTTTTGATTCATGGAATTAAATTAAGGAGTTAGTAATTAATCAATGATCTTTTCTGATTTGGCTTTGCAAGAATTTAGTGATTCTAAATTGTCGATTCTTAGCAGTAATTTTAAGTTGGAAATTAAATCACCAAGTTGGCAATTAATCAACGATATAGTGCTCTCTGATTTGTTTTTGCCAGAATTTAGTGACTCTAAGATTGCCAATTTTTAGGTTTAAAATTTGCAATTCCACATTAAAAACCAATTTGATCAATTTTCATGAAAAACTGTAATTTAACCTTTAAAGAGGTAAAAGACCACGAACTCATTAACTATTTTTTTTTTTTAAACTTCGTTATATTTTTAGTTTATTGTTTTTAAGAACCTGTAAATCTTAAAAGAAAAACCTATATTCTCTAATTAAAATAAAGTCATTCATGTTTTATTATAATCATTAAAATTGGCATCTTACATAAAATTATGATTATGATTCTAGTGGAAGGGAAATTAGAGTTTAATATAAATTTGAGAATTCATAAGTACCGTTTGTGTCAAAGAAAGGTATGTTACAGTTTGCTTGAAAAGACGTATTGTATGTATCTTTGTAACAACGATGGAATTAGATGACTAAAATGTCCATCATGGATCAAAATGATTGTTAAAACTTCAAACTATCTTTCATAAAACATGATAAAAATCTAAACACGGTTAATTTGACTGATAAATTAAATTGAAAAGCCAAACCCGCTCAATAATTATGATAATTTTTTTTTCCAATAGAAAAATTTCTCATTTATATTTATAATATAATTGTGTACACATGTAGGCATATATTTTCCATACATGTTCACCCCTGGGATACTATTGAAAAAACTTTTTTAAAAGTCAAGATATCACAAAACTGAGAAAAAGAGTCAACAAGTATCCCAATACAATAAAAAAGTAAACTGATGTGTTTCGCTAATCATCTATACAAAAATGATTTCCTTTCAAAAAAGAAAAAAAACCTATCTTCCTTCTCTTTTGACTGTGGTATACCAAGCATATATCTTTATGCTTAAAAATATTTAAAAAGAGGGTGGGGCCCTCATTTCCATCTACCCAAAGATTGTATTTGATTTTCCCTCCGGTCTTCAACAAATCCTTCTTTGAGAGAGAATCTACCTCCTTGTTTAGTTCCCTAGAAACATGTGTGTATCTGATCTCCCTGAAAGATTTTTTGAGCTCGTTGATCCTATCCTTCTAGCCCACAAGTGAGGCAACATGAAGTTTCCCTTTGCCATTCAACTAATCAATGAGAATCTTTGAATCTCCAATTACTAGAAGGGATGTAATATTCAAACACAAAGCCAAAATACGGGTAGCCCATGCTCCTAACATCTCTGCCCTGGTATTTGTCCCTGCGCTGCAATTGTATGTCCATTTATAAACCGAATTTTCACTTACCCTGATCAATCCCCCTGCCCCACTCTTGTGTTCATTTATTCTCTATAGTTACCCAAGTTAAAATTGTATTCTATGTAGTTAACCAAGTGAAAAGTTTAATTTTTTGAGCAATATCCCAAGTCCGCATTTGTCTCCTCCATCCCCCAATTACATGCTGCCACAACTTTTTTGAAATCACACAATAGACGTTTTTTGCAGTTAGGATACATGACGTGTCTCCCCCTGTCCAAATAAGTTTATCATCTAAATTTTGTAGCTGCACTCCCGCTACAATTTTCTCCCTGCAATATCCATCCCATTCCACAACCAAATTACCTCTGAGACCAATCTCCTCCCTAGATTTCCAGTGTTCCGAAATAAAACCTGGTCTGATTTTACCTATTGCTTGATAGAGATACACCATGTTTTTTTCTTTCAACACTGTTATAAGTTGTAGAGATAAAAAGGAGGAAATCCCCAATCCCAAAATGCTATCCATTCCAATCATAACCGAATGACCAGATCCTGGGATCTAACTCATCCATTGTGTGATCAAATGTAAAGACTTCATAAGATTTTTCCAGGCCTGAGAGGCGGATGGAAATCTAGCTATTGTCGATCTAAACCAGGAGGCAACTGAACAATGTGGTAGGTATTTATCTTTGATCACCTTGTTCCAAACTCCATCCTTCATCAGGACCTGCCATAGGGAATTTGCAGCCAAAGCTCTATTAAAATGGAAAACATTTCTTATCCCCCAGCCACCCAAATGCTTTGGTTTGGCTAAAACTTCCCAACTGCAAAAATGAAAGTGTTGTTTCCTGTTGTCTCCTGACCAAAGAAAACTAAATATTGGTTTCTTGATCTTTTCGAGGATCAATACTGGTATGGCGGTCAGTGCCATCCAATATACCGGTTGTCCTTCAAGTACTGATTTGATAAGAGTGAAGCGGCCTCCCAGAGACAACCATCTATTGCACCAAAGACCGATCCTTTTTTCAATCTTTATAAGAAGCCATCTCCAATCAGATGTCTTGTATGAATCGACTTTCGGGAAGTATCTGAGATATCTGAATCCCTTTGAGAGATCATCAAAATTGTATGGGAAAATTCCTTTTAACTTTTCTAAAGACTCCCCTTGAATTCCAGCATAAAGGAAGGTTGACTTTGTCCAGTTTATCTGCAAACCAAAAGCACTACAAAAAATCAATAGAATCTATTTTATCTCCTTCCAACCTGTACTAATGCTTTTGTCATAATAAAATGTCATCCACAAAAAACAAATGTAGAATCTTAAGTAATCTGGATACCTTTACCCCCGATAGCTTTCCTTCAACCTTTCCTTTCTTTAACTGCAGAGTAAGTCCTTCCATGATCAAAATAAACAATAGAGGTGATAACGGGCATCCTTGCCTCAAGCCTCTGCCACTTTGAAAAATAGGTGAAGTCTCCCCATTTATTAGGACTTGAAAGTTTGCATTGGTCACACAACTCAAAATCCAGTTTGTGGTTTGTAAACTAAAACTCATTTGTATTAGCGTCAATCTTAAGAAATCCTAGTTGATGCAATCATATGATTTTTTTAGATCCAACTTCAAGATCAAAGCTTTTAACTTTTTCACCTTTATACTTTGCAAGCATTCCTGTGTCGTGCCAATAACATCCAAGATCTATTCGCCCTTTAAAAATCCCTAATGTTCCTCCGACAACGAACGAGATAGGATAAGCTTTATCCTATTGGAAATTGTCTCTGAAATCAACTTATAACATAGATTACAGAGTGCAATTGGTCTGTAGTCACCTAAAGTTGAAGGGTTATTTACTTTTGGAATAAGAGCCAAAAAAGTCGAGTTTAAAGATTTGTTCACTTCGCCTCGAATTCTAGAATCCTCCACCACTTCAGCAAATCATCCCCAACTAAGTCAAAGAAGTGAGTAAAGAACTCGACAGACCATCCATCGGGCCCCAGGATCTTGTCTTTTGCAAATAACTTGAGCACCTCCCAGAGTTCCAGCTTTGTACAATGTTTGTCAAGTATTTTAGAATCAATCTCAGTGACTATACGAGCATAAATTCTAGTAGTATCTACTTGATCGGTGATATTTACATGTTTCGGCTCCTCATAAAAACTTTTGAAATACCTAGCAACTTCTTTTTTGATCGCATCTTGACCAAAATGTACTTTCCCACCCTCATCCTTGATCTCCCAAACACGTTTTTTGTTCCTTTTGAAGCTTGTATAATTGTGAAAGAATTTTGTATTCTTATCACCACTTTTTATCCAGATGGCTCTGCTTCGTTGTCGCCACAATTCTTCTTCAGCTAGCAAAATTTTGTCTCGCTCAACCTCCAAGAGTTTAAAGTGACTGTCCCTAACTTGACACCTTTCCTCCTGTGTCGCCTCCTGAAATAAATCCTGCAGTTGTCCCTCCAACTGTTCTAACCTTCTTACTTGTTTCTTTTTATATTCTTTTGCCCAGAATTTGATACATTGTTTTAAAGTCTTCAATTTCGAAACTAATCTCTATTGAACCTCTAGTTCAAACAACGTTCCAAACTTCATTTACAATAGTAGCAACCTCTTCTTCAATTAACCTATCCGAGTTTAACTTAAAAGGATAGGCAGTCGGGAAAGAATGCCATTCAAGTTGTAAAAAGACTGGTGCATGATCCATGATATATGGGTAATCCACCCATGATTTGAATCTTCCACTCCATTTAAGATATTTTTAGACATAAAGACATGATCCGGTCTTTTGGAAATACACTCAGGGCCCAATCTGCCATTTCTCCAAGTCGGTTTTCTTTAAAATATTCTTTGAAGAAACCTGACAGATGATCTAGATGTGCAGATTCTCCCCACACATCCCCAGCATCATAAGTGAAGTTTAAATCCCCTGCCAATATTAGAATTTTGTGTGCCAAAAGACCGCTAGCAGCCACCTTTTCCCAAAAATATTTTCTGTCCAAACAAGGGCCATAAACATTTAAAAGAGTAAATGCCTTTCTGTTCTCCAAACAGGTACCTGTTAGGAGGATTCCACCACAACACAGAAAATGACATAAGTCAAAAAAATTTGCATCCCAAGACATTAATAATCCCCCAGAATTTCCAACCGAACTTATAGCACAAGTTAGCCAAGAGGATCGAAAGGTGTTTATAAAGACCCTGGCCTTTTTTCCCTCTACCAAGGTTTCTTGTAGAAAGATAATATTTGGTGACTTCCTCCGAAGTAGTCTTCGAAAGGAGGCAGATTTCAGGGTCCCCCCCACCCCTCTTATTTTTAGAGAGAGAAAAATCATGACTTTGCTCTAGCTAGGGCTTTCATGCCTCTAAGCGCCCTGTTTTCACTGATGATAGGTAAATGTAAGTCATAAGTTGTTTGAGAGGTAACAACTATTTTTTTCCTCGCACTCCAAGTTTTAATGGGGGATATCTCATACCCCAACCCCTTCAACCAAGTGTACTCCTTCCCAGAAGCCTCCCCAGGTTGTTTCAAACGTCCTATAACCCCCTCTGTCTTATGTCTGCTAATAACATTCCTCCCCTGAAAAGTAGGAATAGGGATCGGTGAGAGTGCCTCTCTGTAGGAGGGAATCAAGGACTCTAAAACAACACCAATGGAACTTTCATCGAGCTCTGGTTCCCTACATCCCGAGAGGAGCTATCCTCACCTGAATTATCAATAAGCTCAGCTACCCCCCTCGGAGATACCAAACCACATGAAGGACTGAGAACCGAGTAATTACTATCCCCCCTTGTGTCTAAAGGAAGTCCTCTTACTCCCCGAGGGTCAGAATAAAAAACTGGATTAACCCCCTCCCAACCAAGGTTGTAGAGTCTTTAACATGAACCTTTGATCCCTCCGGGACCCGTGTAAAAACAATATCAGACAGGTTCGCACCTCCCGCTCCGAAGAGACTAGAGGAGTCCAAAACATCTCTTTCCCAAGCCGATAAAGAAAGATAGAGAGTAGGGAAAAAGGTTTTTAACTTACCCATAATAGTGTCCTATTGAAATGACTGGTTTGTTCCCTGAGAATCTGTGCGAAGCGTGCTTAACTAATGTGAGTCCTCTCCAAGCGACTCAACTCGAGTAGCCCTTTCCAGCATAGTCTCTTCTGAAACCTCCTCCTCAAAACTACCCAGGCAATCCCTTCTCTGGTCTTCCGACAATAGGAACACCTAAAAGGTATACCCATATAGTCTAGTTTTTTAATCGTGTAATGCCCTCTCCAAACTATCTCTAAGGACTCCAACAGGCCAGCGTGGATGTCTACTTCAACTAAGACTTTACCCGGTCTTTTGTCAGGTGCTAGGAAAGCTTGTTCATCGACCATAGTAAACTATTGTGTTCTACTAATCATGATAACTTATAATGGAAAATACTCACTTGAAGCATTAAAAAAATTATAATAGAGAGAAGTGCCAAAATACCATATTTATGATGCAAAGAAAAGTGAAATGCCTTTGAAAGGGGAGATGTGTAGATTTTTTCACATGCCGACTTTGAATGTGGAAAAAAAAAATCATTTTACTAGAGATTGTTGGAATCTAAAATAAGATGAATTGATAAGAGATAAATATATAATAAAAAGATTCAATATGATTAGTTGTAGTTTAAACATTCTAGAAAATGATTTTTTTTGGGCAATTTTTTCCTGAAACATTTGTTCCAAATCCCACAAGAAATTGATACATGGGTAGATTTTAGGTAGATTTGAGTGATTATTTATGTATAATTTAAATGACCCAAAAGTTTTTGCATGTTGAATCCATTTCTACATTTGAAATTGGATTTTAAACAACAAAAAATAGTGATTTCATACATAAACCATTTCTTAGAACAATTAGACAACAATATTCAAATCTCAACTAATATTAAAAAGAAATTCAATACCTTCAATTGAAAATAAAATAAAATTAATTAATTAAAATTCATTTAAAATATTTTAAAATCAACAAGTGAATTTATTTTGACTTCAAATAATAACAAAAAAAATTAAAAAGATCAATTAAAATAAAAAATAAAAAACCATAGCAAACTTGGTCTGCACTAATGAATGAAAAAATAATCTTAAAAGATACATTTTACACTTGAAATAAAATAAACTAATTAAAATTCATTTCAAATATTTCATAACCAATCAAATCAAATCAAGAAGTGGAATTTATTTTAAAGTGAATTTAAAACAAGCAGTTTTGGAAATGGAGATAATAGCTGACACCTGTAATTATTGATGATGATGATTACTGTGAAACATGAACAGTATGTTAACTAGGGGCTAGTTTCATAGTCTTAAAAGAAATCAATTTGTAAAGATTTTAAATGAAACAAATTAACACTGATTGGAATTCAAAGAATTCGACCTAGACTCACAAGGAATGGAGGAAGATGTGTTGCTCCATGACACTTAGTTTATAGATTTGTCATATGTTGTATTGGCCAGGATCTCTAACAACATTTTTACTTTAATGTGGATGTTGTATAGGTTTGAGATTAACCTAAATTTCCTTCCAATTAAATTAAGCTAACCAAATGCAAATTACATTTTAAAAATATCCAATTTTCCTTTTTGAAAATAAACCTTTCAAATTTAATACTATATATTTTTATATAATATTTATTATATTACATAATAAATATAATCTAAATAATATATTAGATAATAAATATAATAATAAATAATATATTAGATAATAAATATAATATAAATATAATAATGCATAATAATAAATACATAGTAAAACTTTTTATATTTAGATGTGGTGATTGGTGAAATTCATTGATTATGTAATTAATTTTACATATTGAAAGACATGAAGAGAGTAATAACACTTCAATTTTATTAATCAATTAAAAATGAGAAACACAAATATTTGTATTACATCCAAAAATATGTATTTGTTTTCCTATATTAAACATTACATTGCATACACAAATTTATGGTAAAAAACAAATTAATGTCACATCAAAAGCAAACTCATTGCTATAGTCCCATAGCAGGGACTAATAATAATAATTTTTGAATTTTTTTTTTTAAATAAAATAAAATTCCATGTCATGAAATTTATTTCAAAATAAATTTCAAATATTAATATTTTTTTTTAAATAAAATAAAAATCTATGTAAAAGTGGGTATAAAAGAGAGTAACCTTAACCAAGATAAAGATAAGTCTTACACTTTATAAGCTTGGAGATGTCCCGGCTTGTGCAATGACAGGAAAGATGAGTTAACCAAATAGATAGGCTATCCATGTTCTCCGCTCGATAGAGGGATAGTAAAAGTATCACTACCACAGAATACTGGCGATAATCCCCAACTATGGATCTCAACGTTGGCTTGGTTAAGTAAGAGCGCTTGACTAAGCAAGATCAGGTGAAGTACATAGGCGGACGTAGCTCATGCTGCTAAGAGTAAGTAATGCTGGGAATGCCGCCATAGACTAAACTAAAACAATAAATTGTGAAAAAATTTAAACCTTCATTTTTCCAAAAAAGAGAATCTTGAAATTTGAAATTTTTTAGGCAGACAGTTAAATCAATAAAATGTGCAAAAATTTAAACCTTCATTTTTCCAAAAAGAGAATTTTGAAATTTTTAGGCAGATAGTTAAATCAATAAAATGTGCAAAAATTTAAGCTCAGAAACTTGTAAAAAATTATAAAATAAAGTCTTAGTTTAATGTGTTTGTTTTTTAAGACATTTTTTTTAAAGGATATTTGTCCAAAATTAGGTGAGATATTATTGGATTTGTATATTCAAATAATTAAATCGATATAATCTGAATTAGAATTAAATAATTTATTTATTTTGATTTAATTTTTTAAATTTAATTTAAAAATTAAAAAATCCAATAAAATCCCGAATAAATTCTTAAATATGTATAATCTGAATTAGAATTAGATAATTTAAATCCAATAAAATCCCAATTAAATTATCAAATCTGTATAACCTGAATTAGATAATTTATTTATTTTGATTTGATTTT
>ML777453.1:1198947-1218948 GCA_009831015.1 Picea engelmannii | reverse complement strand
TCTCCTAAAAAAGAGGGTTTCACTCAGCCAAACGTAGGTTTTTCACCCGCCTCATCACTATTTAATAAAGGCTCTTCTCTTACTATTTTTCTCAGACTTTTTTGGTCCTGATGATGGATCCTGTTATGGATCCGAAACGTCGACGGCAAGATGTCTTAAATACTGTGGTTCTTCCGACAATTTCTGAACATATTTCTCACCACAGAAACCTAAATGAACATGATAGGACTACTTAACCTATGTGTATTGAGACTATTCGATATTATTGATATACTACCTATCGTAGTAAGTGTGTCGCTATCCCTTGTTCCCTTTGCTCACCGGTCTATTTTACCCTTCTACTCGGAGTAGGTATGAGTGGGAGTAGGTATGAGTGGAAGATGTAAGAGTAAAAATTACTTTGGAGTGCACTAGTTGTACCCAAGATAGTGTTTATAAAAGATTCCCGGGGATTTCTAGATATACTCGGAAAAATCGCAATACACCGAATAGAATAGGAATCAAATAAATTTTGTCCCTATTGTTACAAGCATACCATTCACGGAGAGATAAAAAAAAAGAGATTAAACGTACTACTCCATAGATCATAGATATAAAAAGAAATGGTATTTCAATAAGATCTTGAATGGAACGATATTTTCGAAAGATTTGGAATAAATAGTATTCAAAATGTTCATGAAACAAACTATGGATAAACCCAAGCGATATTTTCGTAGACATTTAGAAATGGTGTAATAATCACCGGATATGATTTTTAAATTACACTAAAAAGGCCGAACCAGTAGCATATAAATATGTTCCACCATATCGAGATCCTGATGCGGAAGTTGAAGCACCAGTCAGTAGTTTCAGTAGCATAAGCTAGTTCCAGGTGCATAACCAAAATCAATTGCTTACCTTGATCCAGTCGATGAAGTAGTTACATACCCCAGGGTTTATCCGGTTTAACCAGTCGAAGATCCAGATCTAGGCCCATATCCATACGCAACCTAGCTTATAGCACGAGCAGTTAGAGATCCGACAACATAGCCACTAGAATCAAAGCAAGCATACCTTCTGTTAGATCAATAGCAGCAAGCGGAAAAAGCAACGGTACCAGAGGTGGACCCATAACTACCTATAGCAGCTTAAGAACCAGTAGCTTAGGCATACAAAAGCAAGGGTATAGGTACCAGCACCACTACCAGTACCAGTATAAGTTTCTCAAAGCACATAAAGTGAAAAGCCATAAGCATGGGTAGTCGTTGATGCAGCAGTTGGACCAAAAGCAAAGTAAGCACCTGAGCCAGCTAGCCCTCGGTTACTACCCACCCCTAGTTGTTTGCCTGGAATCACCATAAGCAGAGACACAAGCAGTAGATCCACCAACACTAGGTGGCCGCTCCATAATTCCTACTGTACTACAGAATTAGTTCTACTTACGCTTGCTTAACCCTACGAACTTAGGTATAAACCTCCTAATAAAAGCAAGTTCCTGGGCTTTTTCTCTTTGAACCGGGACCTCGTTCCTCTCATAGGCTTATAACCTTTCAACCGGACCTCGTACCGCTCATGAGCGGGTTAAACCAACTGTTACTCCCATGCATGCCTTGTGTCTCACGCACTTTACTATAAAGAATAACAACAGTTTTCCCTCATTCGGAGCCGTGCGTGAAGGGGGATGTGATGAGCAGGTCTCTGAGTATTATTAGATTAGGGATTGAAAGCTCATTCCTTTCCTTGGCCGGCGCCAGGAGACTCATGGAATCCAATAAAAACACACTTATTGGAGAGGTTTCATTGCTCAACAACATCAAATTAGAAAAAGTTAGCATATTGTCCAACCAACTTATTTGTGCCTGCCCCGACCGGGAACCTGAGGCCATGGAGATAACAACTCAATATTGTCAGGTGGAAAAGGGTGGACTACAGGTTAGTTTCTCTTATGGCAATATCACATATTATGTAGATGTATCTATTTCGAGGTCTAGAGATTTCACAATATTTCTATAGTTCGAGTATACTATATGTATGGGGACCAGTGGGAACATGGGGCACGTGGAATTGACAAAAAGCACGAACATAGAGGCAATTAGCTATGGCAGGGGCTAATAATAATATGTTAGTATTTCATAAATGTGAAAAAATTATTTAATATGTTTGAGTTAAATGCTAATAATAATATGTTATATTTCATAAATGTGAAAAAATTATTTAATATGAGTTAAATGAATGTAGATTCATCTTAATTAAAAAATTATTAAATATTAAAATAAATAGAAAAGACCTTCCGGGTGTATGACAATCGGTGATGAAGTGTATTCTTAGGGAAATTAGTGATGTAGTGTATTCTTAAGGTACTCTATTATGTAAACCACAACTTACTTTGTGTGTCGCGTATGGAAGTGTGTCATGCGAGTACATAACTAGTTGTTGATTCCGTCAGTCACCAAAGAAAAATAGAAAAGAATGAGGTTAAAGTGAGTGGAACCAATGGCAATGATGAAGGACGTTTCATTTTTATACAATGGATGATAATGACATGGAAGCAATCGAATTATTTAAAAAACAACAAGAGGTATTGTAGCTACATAGAGAAAAAGGTTGCAAGAGGAAATTAGGAGTTCCTTAGCACACCTCATGATGCATAGGCATGAGCTACAAGCTTCCCTCTTTGATGTTCAGATACCACTTGGTGTAGCTATGTACAACAATGTACAAAAGAAAACTCAAATAACAATGCACCATGGAGGAAACAAACACAGCCTGTCAAATCAAAATTTAGGAACAATATATCCCGACCTTAGTGGGTTTTATGCTATTGCAAACTATGAGGGTCATAACCTTTTTTTATCAAATGCATGTTGACTCATTGTCTTGGCTCATGCTTACAACAAGATCCATGAGAGGAATCTTCTCCAAAGTTAAAGTCTATTGGACTCTTTTCTTCCACGTGGGACTTCTTTCCTTCTCACAAACATTGGTTCACATTCACCTCATATTTAGGGTCATAGGGCATCTCTTCAGTGTCATTGTTTTCTATGGGAGCTACATGCTCCTCTTATACTTCAACATTCTCCTCAAGAGGTACAAGGTCTTCTCTTCATTGCACAAACTTCATGTTTGTCTTCTCCTTATATCGTCTCCATTCCTTTGCGCCTTGGGCTGGGAGCCTTCTTCTATTGCTCACCATGAGTTCGTATTCCCTAGGAACAAATTGTATGTTCGTTCTCTTCTCTTTGCATGTTCATGGGATTCTTTAGCCTACAAGCTATAGGGTCGTCTTCAACTTTTTCCTCTTTTATGCTTTCTTTGCAAGTTATTCCTTTCACATTTATACCCTACAATCCTCTTCATTGACATTGTCTTCTTCTCTCTCAATCCCTTTGAAATGATCTCTTCAATTAGCTCTCTCTCTCTCTCTCTCTCTCTCTCTCTCTCTCTCTGTGTGTGTGTGTGTGTGTGTGTGTGGATCCCTCTTTTCTTCTTTGCACAAAGGAACCCCCCTTCTTCTCTCTTGCAGGTGGATGTAATGACTCCCTTCTTCATGAATACATCCCTTTCTTGCATGATCTCCTCCACTGCTAGACCAACATACTCCCTTTTTTCATGAGCTTCCTGCTTGTTGAATCCTCCAACCACCTTCCTTAACTTTTATGTACATGTTGCCAACCCCTTTATGGATAATTATGAAACTCCCATGTGATCTAGCCAAGAGGAATTCTTTAAATCAATTAGAGTCAACCACTAAACCATCTTTTTACCTTTTCTGGGTGATCTTAATTGTTGATTGTTGGGATGATCAAATGGTCCATGAACTACTTCAAGAAATTTTGGTGCTTTTTTTACCGAACTCCTCATAAAAACCTCTAAACAATAACTCCTCCTTTGATCCTCCTTAGTTCCTCTTCAACATAGGTCCATATTTCTTGCAGTAAAGCTTCCAACCACTAAACCGATCTGGGTTGTATAGGGAATGAAATGCAGGAAAATAAATGGAGTGCACACACACATATAAATATAGCAAAGAGCACAATAATACAATGAAAACCCAACTTCTATTAATGAATAAAATCACAGAATACTGTAAAACACAAATTGGATAGAATGGTGGTAGCTTATCTGTGAAGAGAGAGAGAGAGAGAGATTTCCACTACACTCATTTGCAAAAAGCTATTACAAGAGGCCGAAATAATAACCCTTTAACAAAAATCAAGAACCCTGTTGTAACTTGAGATGGTTTCCGTCTGCTTAGAAACCATGCCAAGACATCTTGAAACCTACTTCAGGCCACAAGCTGGCTCTTGGACCAGAGGGGGCTCCCTCAAAGACAAATAGAAGCTGGTCGCTCACTGTCACTAAGCAACAACTCACATTATTAAGCACAAATGCTATATTTGAATGATAAACAAGCTAAATAGGGTAAACAAGGTTGAGGATAAGAATAACAATAGATTGGAATAAAAAAGGCAGTAACTTCAGAGATCAGAGGCCTAATCCATTAGGCATGGAGTTTCATTCAACAGAGCACAATTGTTGATAATGATAGGTAGAATAAAAGAGAGGAACAATAAATCTCAGGACTAGCAGTGAGTAAGGAAGTCTCCGCAGATCTGAGATAAAGAAAGGAGGGTTTGCTGGGCATCTGAAACAATGAATCCAACAAAATAAAATCAAGTGCAAGGGCTGATCACAGACAATGAATTCAACAATCAAACACCTGTAGAGTAACCTGCACACAATCTCTAATTAACACTAGTGGTGGTCGTACCAAATTAATGTTTTTAACATAAATGAAAATGAAAATGTGAGAAAAATTAACATAGAAAATAAGAAAGAACACAGCCCTATTTGAAATGAGTTGAGAATCCATGAATTAACTTTCAGAATCTGAGAAAGTTACAATAGCCTTACAGGATTCATAATAGAGAACACAGTCTCACTACCAAAATATTCCCTAACCTCCTCCCTTTAAAATGTCTTCAACTGCTTGTTTTATGATCTTTGCACATGTTCAACTGTTGCCTAGAAAATTGGATCTGGCTTTCTAAAATAGAATTATGGTTGAAGAGGATCTTGGAGCTCTTGACATCTTAAGTCAATGTGTTGTTATTCTTCTCTGAAAAACAGGAATTCTGTTGTTTATCGTTAATTCTCAAATACTCCTTAGCTGCCACCTGTTCTGACATTTGTTCCATTCAACTAGCTGTCTTGTTTCACCAAGGGAAACTTTCACATTTCCAATTATAATATCTCCATTGGTCTCAAATATCCTTTAACTATTCGCTCAAAAATCTTCATAGCCATGACATTTACAGCTTTCAAATTCCCTCTTTATGAAGTTGAACCACTATAGGAGCTGACCTTTGGCAACAATTTATCTATGCTTGGTCAATATCCAAAATAGGGAGACATTAAAATAAAGGTGCTGGTAGGCTGGACTCTCTTACATCACTTGTCTGAACATGAAAGTGGGTACCTGCTCTGTTATCAACTCCAAAACTGTCGTCTACTGTCATATGTAATATCACTTCACAACTGCAAATTATAAGAGCTGCTTTTTGACATGAATTGAATGACATGCTCCATCCCACCTGCTGAGATCACTTCTTTCTCTCCAACACAAACTGGCTTTCTACACATGCATTTGATAATTGTTGAGAAGTAGCTTGACATAAGCATGTAGTTAAAAGACATTAGAACATATGAGTTCCAAGAGAAGCATTTGAAGATGTTTGAATCCTTCACCCTTTTTCAATTCATGTTGATCGAGCTAACCAACAACAACATCATGTAGAAGGCTCTGACCAGGCACAAAGCTTTGGCAACTTCCGAAATCACATGTTGCTCACTCACAAAGAAAAATACAACATAAACTTCTGAAGCTTCTAATGCACGCATAAATCTCAAGCTTGATCCTGTTTAAGGACTAATTTCAGATAACCAACCATCTGGAATGTTTTCCCTAGTGAAAGACTCTTCAAAAACACAACAATAAGCAATTATCACATCTTCTTATATCAGAACTTTCATCTATGGAATGCACAACTTTTCCCTGATTGTTGCGAAGAAGCATAGGATTGACATCTTTTGAAAAATTAGAAGCTCATTTCTGAATGGAAGATACCAGGTATGCTGTAAACAACTCACGGTCATTAACCTGCCTTTCAATGAAACTATTCATATTTGTTTTGTTTGAAATACCTCCATTTGAAGCCTTTTCCATATATTGAGTTTCCATCAAAAAAGAAATGTGTCTTTTTAAATCAAATGGACAGACACAAAATGGTAAAGGGAAGCGATCAAGAAGAATAAGAGTATATGATACAACAACAACCAAATAACAAAGTGACTCAGACAAAAAAATAACAATGGATGCTTCAAGGGGATAATCCTTGGATTACACCTTCGGCCCAGAATTTGCAAGTCTAGAGATAACTTCCATTCTCCATCAACTAGAAACTTGATTTCATACTGGCCTGGGTGAAGTTTTATTATTGTCAAAAACTTAGTAATGCTTGCAGTGTTCTCAGGAAACATCTGTTCCCCATGGATCCAACCATCAAATGAGCCCATAACTTTGGCATCCTCAGCCATACCATGCCACACAATAGGAACTTCAGGAAACTTTATTGCATCCACTCTTTTTATCTGCTCAAGTAATTTTTTGAAATTCTTCCAGCACAAAAATTGAGTAATTCATCATTTGGATGCATAACATTGATTATTAGATCTGCTGTCACCTATCTGGGCACTTGGCGAGAGGTTTAACTCGACGTATGGTATAGAGACTGGAACAAGCGACCATATGAATAGGATTTGGGACCTGTCTAACCCTAAACGTGCCAATTCCCGCATGATAAGCTCTTAATCGATCTCATTCATGGCAATATTTGCAATGTCCTCAGTAGCTACTCTTCGAATGATTTCATCCTTTGAGCTCTTCAAAGCATGAAGAAAGAATTAAAACCACCTACCTAGAAGAGGATATTTCTCATTGCCAAAAGACCCTTCTTTGTAGAAATTTGAAAGCAAAACATTTTTTAGGCGAAAAGCTTCAATAAGCCAAACAACAACTTCATTCTCCGAGGTCAGGATTTCATGCAAGGGTACTGGATGAACAATGAATATGGACTTCAGCTAGATTGGTCCGATAGGCATTATCCATGAAAAGAGGGCATCAATGTTTGTAAGCGATAGTTATATCGTAAACATACCCTTCGCAAACACAAACACAATGTCGATGCCCAACTCCTTAACTTTCTTGTATTCTGCCACGACTCTGGGTGACAAGTAAGAAGATTTGATCTCCGGGCCCATTTTCTGGAATAATGTAGTGATATTTGATGTTGAACCACCTGATCATATCCATTGCAGGGAATACGGCCTTCCCTCCAGCCATGGAGAAGTGAGTGTCGAAGCCAAATTCAACGGTAGCAAAGCCATATCTATATTACAAAATCGAACTAGTTCCTTAGGATTCTTTGTCACAACTGACTTGAGGAAAATAATCATTAATTAAAACTGGAAAAATGACCCCTTTATGTCCTAGACAATATGTATGAGCCAAATATCAAGAGCTAGAAAGATGACCTCGCCCTTGGCATTGCTGTGGTGCTTGTAAACGACCCGCAGGAAGTGATACCGATCTAGCAGAGTTCAAATCTCGCTGACACTCTCTTTCTTAATAGCTAGCGCATCCCTGTGAATTGTGGCGAGCTCGCATATGATGTCCTTATGAAAGTAGAGGAAAACCAAAATTGGGGATTTGAGAGCGGAATGCTGCACTTAAACCTTCGAGGGATCCACAAACCATATTGGCCGTTCAATAGGAGCCAAGAGTCCCTGAGCGTACTGAAGCCCTGTCAAAGAGTAGCCTTACTTCCTTGAACACCTCAGAGAACCAGAGTTTCTGCAATAATAAAACTGTCAAATATGATTCTCAGCAACCGGGATCCCCAAATTACATGAACCCACAGAGCCAAACAATGGTTCTCCAGCGTTTTCAACTGACCTCTCCCAACTCGCTGCAACTCATACTTATTATCTCGACGTCTATATTGAAAATTGACAGGAATTTGAAATGCAACATGGTGTTTCGACCCAAAACATATTTACAGTATGTTCAATTGCATTATGCCATCTCTGTCTTTCAACTATTGAACCAGTTACAAAGTACCCACATAATTCATTCAACAAGGGTAATAGCTGCAAAGCAGCTAGAGCTATTCTTCAACTGCGGAGCGGGTACAAATACCAAAGCGGAGCTGTTGGGTTTGTGGGCAACACTCACTCTGGCATTCTTCTGGTCAATTAAGTTTCTCCATGTCCTTGGCGATTCGCGGGTCATCATTGACTGGGTAAATCACAAATGCAATCTCAGCACTGTAAACATCGAAAGCTGGAAACAAAAAACTATGGAATTGACAAAAAATATTGATGATCTCAGCGTCCACCATGTTTACAGAGTTCATAATAAAGAAGCTGATGCCCTTTCTAAAAGAGCCTTATCAGAAATCGAAGGGAGACTGACAGTTTTTCACTCGGACAATGGGCGGGAGAATCAACCCTCTTGCATTAATATCTTTGAAATGCCAAGGGTAGGTGAAGGTTAATTGTCATCTGAAGGCAGCCTATGTTAGTGATATAGTGACAGCTAAAGGCAGTTTTTTCAGGCAGATTTCCCCTCGTGATTTCTACAGTTTTTTGGTTGGCTCATAGCTCATTCCTTCCAGCCTATTTTAATTAGACCAGAGTACTGTTGACTCCTCCTGAAACCATTTTTTTGGATTGTTGGGAGGACTGATTAACATGTTTCTGTTGCTGCTGTAAAAAAAATTATACCTAATATAAATTTGCGATAATTTTTTCCTGGAAAAAAAAGCTAGAGCTATTCCCTTTTTGTTTAATTGATAAATAAAACCAAGTTAATTTTTTGTGTAAGTATATTTACTTTACTTTTTACTTTTTGTGTTTAATGTTAATTTAAGTTTTATAAAAAAATCAATTTTAATTTTCTCACCACTTTTTAATTTGGAGTTTGTTTAACCATTCAAACCACCCAACATCAACATATGAATTTAATTAAATTTAGATTTGAACCCATTCGTGCATCAATGGATGAATTTAGATTTGGAATTGTTCAACCTTTCAAACCAGCCCACACTAATGGATGAACCTGATTAAAATAAATATGAATGCTAATTAAACAATTATAACATTTATTTATATTTTTAACTCTTTGTGAATGATAGAAATGGGTATTTGACCTATTAAATTTAAAAATTTGTATAAAAAAATTCAATAAAACTATGAACAATAAACTATTGAATGATATTGTATGTCATGTTGTTTAGACCCTAGGAAAAATGTCATGTTGTTTAGAGACCCTATTATATATGCAACATCATGAAGATCCATATACTACTCCTCTCCTTTATACATGTCAAAGAGTTTAATGCAATTATGCTATTGTAAATGTCATTATTGTTCATGACATGAGAAATCCCTCAACTTAACCACTAACTCATTTTTTTATAAATCTAATTTACATTTAATATTAAAATATAACATCAAATAATTTACATAAATATTAAAAATAAAACTCTCACTACTACTACTATAAACTACTACTACTATAAAGTTAAATTAGAATAAAATATAAATATTGTTTTTTATTATTATCAATAATTAAATTGATTTACTAAATATTTTTAATGATTTATTTAAAAAAAATAAAAAAATATTAAAGTATTATTTAAAAATTAATATTAATTATTTAAATTAGATTTATAATCAATTTTTTTTTTAATTTTAATCAACACTTAAGTAAATAAAAAAATATCAATAATAATATAAAAATGTGAGAAAAAACATATTTTGAAACTCTTGAGCTGAAAAATCGCTGACACCGGCAGGGTTTTCAGGGTTTGGGATCTGCTAGACAAGCCCGAGCCCAGGGATCGCGACCATGGAGGGGTTGGGCACTCCCCAGGCGTCCCCCCCGCCTCCTTCGCCGATCTCGCCTACTGAGGCTTTCAATCGGCTCTTGGCTGGGCTTCCAAAGAAGAAAAACACTGAAGCTGCGAAATTTGTTAAAAAACTGGACGATATTCCGGTGATCTCTCTCCCTCCAGAAACCCCGATCCAGGTTGCTCTGTCGTTGGTCGATCGGGCTCTCATCGGCCAGTTCACTGGGCTATGGCCGTCTCCAAAATCCACTGAAAGCTGGGTTAACAGAAACTGGGCGTCGTTGATCAAAGAAAGTGTCACCTCTTACTTTCTGGGGAGAGGATACTTCCTCTTCGAATTCACATCAAAGGACGACAAATATCTGATCTTCCAAAATGGCCCCTACTTCATGGGCCCTCAGGGTCTGTATTTGAATAAATGGACCCCGGACTTCGATCCGGCAGTAGATGTGCCCAAAGCAGTCCCGGTGTGGGTCAGACTTCAAAATCTCCTAGTACACTGTTGGAATTGGGACTCTCTGAGGCACATTGGAAATGCCCTGGGGAAATTTATAGATCGAGCGAACAATAAGGACCAATATGACTGTGCCAGGATCTGTGTAGAAGTAGATCTGGAGGTGGGACTACCAAAGGCCATCACAATAAAGGTCGGAAGCTGGACGCACTTACAGAAATTGGACTATGAGCAGCTGCCCTTCAAATGCCGGAAATGCCATGTTTATGGCCACTTCGCCAGAGGCTGCCCGACCAACAATGAGGCTGCGCAGGGGAAGGAGGATGGATGGAACCAAGTCAAGCGATCCAAACCCTATCCCAAGATTTAGAAGCCAGGAGGCCATAATGGCAAGGGACCTCACCAGGCCACTGCCCAGCAGATTCCACTCAAACCTACTCTAGAAAATAAGTTCGACCCTCTAAGCTCACAACCAGAGAACACCCAGGAGGTCGTGGTTCAAAAGGAGACAGAAGCTACCCAGGAGATCGAGGCCCAAAAGACAGCTACCTCAAGTAAAGGTACTTCCTTAGCCTCCCTCAAAGGAACAAGTGCTGAAGATCCCAAAGGTATGACTATAGAAGTTGAGGAAGAAGAACAGGAAACGGACGAATCAGAAGAGGAAGGAGAAATAGGAGAATCCCAAACCTCGGTAAGAAGATCTCTAAGAGGCCGGAAAACGAACAGGGAAAAAAGGGAGCAGGAGACCTACAAAGAAAAACTTCAAGGCAACCAACCAACTTTGGAAAAACTGCTAGCCTCAAAGCCTAAGATACTGAAAATCCAGCCCCAAGGCTCCAAGGGAGCCCCTCAGAAACATAAATAATGAAGGTCATCTCCTAGAATTGTAGAGGTATGGGGACCAAAGCAAAGGAAGAAGCCATCAGAAGCTTAATTAGAACAGAAACTCCAGACATACTTCTCGTCCAGGAGACAAAGCTGGAAGACTTAGCCTTCCTTCAAGCAAGCAAGAAACTTTGGATTAAAAGTGAAGCAAGAGCAATCTCTGCCCGGGGTGCCTCAAGAGGGATCGACGCTCTTTGGAACGTCAACAAATTTACAGTCCTATCTGAGGCTAGAAACATTCATTGGTTGCTGTTGAAAATGCAGAATTTGGACACTAAGGAAACTTTTTGCCTTTTCAATGTTTACTCTCCAGTTAATGTTGGGGAAAAAAAAGACTGTTGGGATTCTATAAGGCATCAAGCAGATTTGACAAATCTGGAAAATATAATTATTGTTGGAGACCTCAATCTCACTCTTCATCCT
This sequence comes from Picea engelmannii, assembly GCA_009831015.1. NCBI lineage: Eukaryota > Viridiplantae > Streptophyta > Pinopsida > Pinales > Pinaceae > Picea > Picea engelmannii. The sequence continues at coordinate 1,207,236 of ML777453.1, read as the reverse complement.
TCTGAAAAAAGGGGAGGCAACATAGTTCAAGATCCGTCAAGGGAATGGGCGGAGGACATTATGCAGGACTGGGACTTGCTGGATATCAAACCTTCTTCCGGTAAGTACTCTTGGTCTAATAAAAGAGTGGGCCCTGGACATATTGTTGCCAGGCTAGATAGATTTTTTATTCAAAGCTCTTATTTGCTGCTAGGTTTAGAGCCTAGAATGCATATTCTTGCCAGTAGCGTCTCGGACCATAAGCCCATAAATCTATAACTTCTAGCTCACCTTGATCTGAGTCCCATCCCCTTTAGATTCAGCCCTTTCTGGGTAAAGGAGCCATAATTTATGCAAACTGTCAAGGAATGCTGGAATCAGCTAGTTAAAGGATCACCTTTCTATATTTGGGAGGAAAAGCTTAGAAGGGTAAAAGGAGTTCTAAAAAGATGGGTCAAAACTCTGTCCAAACTGGATACAGAAAGGAAATCCATTAAAGCCGCTCTTGCCTCCCACCAAACTTGTATGGAGAACGCTATACTTACAAAGGAGTTAATAGATCAAGAAGCTCAGCTGCAACAGAGCTATCACAAGGCCTGCTTAGCTGAAGAAGAGTATTGGAGATTAAAATCTCGCAATCTCTGGCTCAAAGCAGGGGATAGGAACACTGCTTTTTTCCACAAACAAGCCCAGGCAAGGAAATGCTTCAACACCATTTTAGAGATTAAAGAGGATAGCGATATTCATAAGGATTTTGATCACATAAAGAAAGCAGCCTTTTCCCATTTTCAAAACCTGTATAGTGAAGACAAGGACCCAAACCAATACTCAGCTCTGCTAGACATTATTCCCACTGTAATTTCTCAGCGAATGAAGGAAACTCTTGAGGCCAAAGTCTCCAAAGATGAAGTAAAAAAGGCTCTGTTTGCTATGGATCCGGATAAGGCCCCAGGGCCGGATGGATTCTCTGCCAGATTCCTTCAAGTCTGCTGGCCGATCGTTGAAAAGGACCTTCTCAAAATGGTTCAAAAGTCTCAAAATACTCAGAAAATAGGTGGCAGCACAAACTCTGCTTTCTTAGCCCTCATACCCAAGGAAAAAGGCGCCAACAACTTCAGCAGATTCCGTCCGATTTCCCTATGCAACACTGGATATAAATTAATCACTAAAGTAATTGCAAACAGGTTGAAGATCATTCTTCCTAAAATAATTCCTGAGAATCAAGGAGGCTTCATCCAAGGAAGGCAGATCGTGGACAATTTCACCCTTGTACAAGAGGCAATTCATTCAAGTCTTCTACGAAAAGAGCAAGGTATGGTGATTAAACTTGATTTAGCAAATGCTTTTGATCGAGTAAATCATAACTTTCTTTTAAATGTTATGAGCAAGCTTGGCTTTGGAGCAAATTTCATTAAATGGATCCGGGCAAGTATCTTGGAGCCATGGATTGCTCCTCTTGTAAATGGTAGAGCCACTGATTTTTTCAAAGCTTCGACAGGACTTAGGCAGGGGTGCCCTCTTTCCCCTCTGCTTTTTGTCATCCAAGCCTCTGTCCTCAGCTTCCTATTAGACAAAAAGATGCAAGATCAAGATATTAATGGATTGTGTATTGCAAGAGGGGTCAAAAACATCAAGCACGCCTTGTTTGCGGATGACACTCTGCTTTTGGGTTCCGCCTCTCTCTCCTCTGCCTTAAAATTCAAAGCGGTTTTGGATGAATTCACTGAGGCCTCAGGCAACATTGTAAACAAGAGAAAATTCCACATCTTCAGTTGGAATATAATGCCCAGATTGCTTTCTGCCATTTCTAGATGTTTGGGTTTTGCAGCCTCCTCTTCTTGGTCCTCTTTTAAATACTTGGGCCTCCCTGTAACGTATAAGAGACCTGCAAGCAAAGACTGGCTCCCTCAACTAGAAAAATTCAAATCTAAGATTCAAGCCTGGGGTTACTCCTGGCTCAATAGTGCTGGCAAATCAGTCCTAATTAAATCTGTGCTTACCAGCCTCCCTTTATTTCAATTCACTGGGCTTCTCGCTCCGGCAACCATTTTTAAAAAAATGGAAGAGTACATACAGAGGTTCTTTTGGAAGGGAGGAAAACAGAATGAAAACAAGATACTCCTTATTAGTTGGGAAACCATCTCCAAGTCGCTGGGGAAGGGGGGTCTAAATTTCAAAAACCTTTGTCAGCAGAATGTGGCAATGGCGGCAAAGATTATTTGGAGGATCACTGCGCCCAAGCCTGGCTGGGCCCAATTGGCTCTCTGGAAAAAATATTTCAGAGGACCTTGATCCAAATGTCTAGAAAATGTGATTCAAATGCCTAACTCGACATTTCTCAAACTGTATGCTAAAGCCACCCCTCTTATTATTGTGCACTCCTACTGGATCCCAGGTAACGAGAAAAAAATCAACATCTGGACAGACAAAATCATGAATAAGGATCCAATAGAAGACAGAGCCTCCATTAGATCGCTGCATTGCTGGATGGACAGAGAGGGATTGCAATCATTGTGGGACATTTCATGCTGGAATAACTCTGTCTGGGCAGGATGTAAACGCATTGAGGTGCCGGATCATTTGACCACTGAATGGACCACGCTGCTCGATTTACTGCACGGTTTGGTGCCCACGCACATGAGGAAAAGAGACTTGAAAGGCTGGGGGCCGAATGCCAGAGGTTACACCGTCGCCTTGGGGTACACCAAACTGAATGAGAAGCCATACGCCCCCCCTGACCCAACTCCTTGGCAAGGGGTCTGGCGCTTTCCTTCATGGCCCAAAGTGGACTTCTTTGCCTAGCTCTTCTACCATGGAAAAATCTTAACCTATGACTATTTGCATAAGAAAGGATTCTACGGTCCCTCCATCTGCTCATTGTGCAATGAAAATGCAAAGACAACAGTCCACCTAATTCTAGAATGCAACTTCTCCAAGCAGATCTGGTCTTCCTTTATTCAAGTTTTGGATCCCAATTTCACGCTCCCTTGTTCCACTGCTGAACTCTTCTCTAAATGGGCAATTAGATATCCTAGCCCTCCTCCTAAAAACAAGATCATCAAATCGGCATGGGCTGTCCTCCCAAAGGTTATCTGTTGGCAGATATGGCTAGAATGTAACGGAAGAATCTTCAGAAATACAAAGCAGAACCACAAGGCATTAGAAATCAAGATTAAATGCCAAATAAAGGAATGCTTGACTGGCACAAAAGACGACTCCAATCTCAGCCAACAGGACATCACATGGGGATCAATTCTAGATATTCAATTTCTCCCAGCAGTCAGAAAAGCCCCTACTATTAAAGATTGGCAAATAAGGAAATCTGAAATCGACTTTCAAGACTGGATCAAATCGCAAGCAAGGCATTCCCTCTTTTTTGATGGAGCAGCAAAGGGCAACCCGGGCAAAGCTGGTGCAGGAGGTGTTGTTGTAAATCCATTTGGGGATAAAATCCACTCCTACGCTTGGGGACTTGGATATTCTTCCAGCATTCAAGCTGAGGCCTTGGCCCTCTTCCAAGGTCTAAAGATCCTTGAAGAATTAAGCATAAATGAAGCTAATGTTATAGGTGACTCCCAGATCGTTATAAATCCAATGGTTTCCAACTCCCCAGCTTTGGACCTAAAACTATCAAGGCTGCTAACTAGAATCAAAGGCTTGGAAAACTCTTTCCAGAACTTGAAGTACTACCATGTGTTGAGAACTCACAATAAAGCGGCGGACATCAAAGCCAACAAAGCTACCCTTCTCTCTGCCGGGGTCAAGATGAAAGACGAAGAAGAATCATGGGAACCCATTCCTTAAGCTGATTGCTGCCATGTTTCACTGCTTGCTATTAAACAAATTTGTTTGTATCTCCAAGTGGGGGAAAATCTCTGAAATCGATTCTATGGGCTCCTTGCCAAGGAAGAAATCTTCAAGCCTCAGCTGCACCCTCATCCGTAGCAGTGAGATGCAACAGAACAAAGAAATCACCAATGTAATCAGATTTTCGACTTTCAGACCAAGATGAATATAAATACTCCATAACCGTTTCTGTAAAAAAAATAATATAAAAATTCTTATTTTAATTTTCAAAAATATTTTTTAATTACAATAACTAAATCATTAATAAAAATAATGTAATTTTACATTATAATGTTAATTATATTTATATTAATTTCTTGTAATTTAATAATCCAAATTTAATAAATTACATATAATAACATTCAAATTTAAATTTAAGAATGGAGATATATTCCAATTCGCCCTCTCCACTTTCATCCACATATGAACATGATATTTTGTATTTATTTACACTTCATTGACATTAAATGATATGGGTAGGTGTTAATTTATTTTTAAATTAATATTTTAATTTGACCATTTTAATGAAAATAAGATGTTATTATTGTTAACTAATTAAAAATTAATATTTTCAAATTTTATAAATAAAAAAATATTTTTTATTTATCTATAAAATTAATAAAAAAAATTAACAAACACTATAAAACATTATAAAAAAAAACTAATATATAATCAAAACTATATCAAATTTAAAACATAAATATAGAAGTTTTGGAAATTATTGTTTTAATGGAGTTTAACTCAGCAATGCATGTGCATTGAAAGATGTACAACGACGCTCCTTTAAATATTATCATTTTTAATACCATGTTCCCACTTCAAGTATTATGGTGAAGCTTTCATTGCACAAAACAATAATATATGTTAGATAAGTGGCTACATAATGTTTTTTTATAATTTAGTTTTCTTTTATTAAATTTTTTAAAACTTTACAAAACTTTGTGTAAATTTTTTTTACACAATGAAGTCAATGTTATTTGACCGCGAATCCATCGCTATAATCCCTGTTGTGGCAGGGACTAATAATAACATCTTGCCAGCTGTTGATCTCTCATTCTTTGCGGGGTCCCCTAGCATTTTTGCAATCCATTAACCTGCCATTTCGATGCTCTCCCAAACCATTGTTCCGCTTTGCAGACTACCCACTCCGCTCCCTTTTTTAAAACATCGAACTCACTGGGGTGGCTGCAATCGGGGGGGGGGCTGCAATATATGAGAACCATTGATCTTCTTCATAAGTCGTTGGATCTTTGCTTCTCGATACCATCTTGCATTTTGGCACTTGGTCATATATTTTGGTCTCATATGCTTATTGAGTGCTTCAATATTTGGATTGTCATAGTGATAATTACCAAATATTTTACCAAAGGAATTTTGAATTTTTTTTTTTTTTTTAATTGACATCTTAACATATGTTTTGGGTTGCACTTAAAAAGGATTTTAATCACGGACAAATAAACAAATTTTTGTTTCCAACAAAGCTAAAATTTCGTAAGATTATGGGTAATGGCAAAAACTAGGGTATGAAAAAACAAGTTAAAGGATAAAAAATTATAGAAGTGAAGTCATATGGGATTGGTACTAGCTTTGAAATGAAGGCAAGACCAAACTCGACATTCTAATAGCAGAAAGACAAACATAGTTCTTTTAAGGACCAAAAATCAAGATAAAGCCTTTTAAAAGCGATGAGTAGGCAAAAGTATATATAAACAAAGACTTACTTGGACCAAGGATTCTAGATGGCAAGGGATAGGCACGTCTTCGCAAAAATTTCCAAAATTTTGAAAATTTTGGGCGATGTGAATTTATGTTACAACAGACCCTAAATGTACAAAACACTAACCCTAGGAGGTGAAGTGCCAAAAGGTTTACATGCCCCGAGGTGGTTAGTTGATATGTCAAATTCCCCGGGGCACAACTTTGGAATACAATCTCCATTTGGAGTGCATAGTAGCTCGTTGGAAAATTATAACTAAGAACTAAAATTGTGCCATGGCCTTGGTGTGTCAAAACAAATCTCAAGCCCCTGAATTTCCTACAAAACATCATTTAGGGCCTCAAAACAACAAGTTTAGGACCCAAAAAATCATAACAAAACTGCCAAGATGGAGAGCCGTGTTGAGTTAGTGGAAAAGATGGGTGGCCACTGATATCCACCTAGATATGTCATCCCCACTTAAGAAGTAATGGTCCCCATTGCGTCAAGTTCCCGCACTAGATGGGGAAACTTTTGTTGAATCTGAACCTCACTGAGCCACTTGCCTTGTTGAAGAAGCTGTCGTGCTTTGACAACTTGATAGAGTTGTATGTTTTGTTGGTGGGTGCCATTCATCTTTGTGTCCATGATCTGATCCACTGTAGTTTGATCAATGCAATAGTGATTGAGTTTTGTAGGGGCCAATTGCTCAACCACCTTTGAGGTGTCCAACAAAGGTGGGAAATAAGGTCGAAGCAGTGCCACATTAAATATTGGGTGCAAGCTAAGGAAAGGAGGAATGCTCAATTCGAAACATTTTCATCCACAACCTTTGTAGGTTCTATCCCTTCATTTGTTGGATAATAATAAAGGAGGGACTTGACAATTTCTCTGGTGGACATAGCCCACACTGGGTGAACCACATATATCTATGTCTCTATTGTATTGTGTATCTTCTATGTTTTATTTCCACATTTGTTTTATTTTATTGCTCTGCGATCCTATTTTTCTAACAACTGGTATCGGAGCGAAAGGTAACTCACAGGAAAAGAGGGTTCCTAGTTTGAGTGGGAGCAATGACGGAAGATGGAAAGTTTAAGGTCGAGAAATTTAACGACCAAAACTATCAGATGCAGATGGAAGATTATTTGTATCAGAAGGATCTTTACTTATCATTGGGCGGAAAAGAAAAGCAGTCGACGAGTATGAAGGATGAAGAATGGGAGATTCTTGTTGGAAAGGCATTGAGAACGATACGGTTGTGCCTGGCAACGTTGGTGGATTTCAATATTTCGAAAGAAAAGACAACATAGGATTTGATGAACACATTGGATAAACTATATGAAAAATCCTCGGCTTCCAACAGGGTATTTCTAATGAAGCGATTATTTAATATGAAGATGTCAAAAGATGGGTTTGTTTCTGATCATTTAAATGAATTCAATACGATTACTAATCAACTAAGTTCTGTAAAATTAGACTTTGATGATGTGGTTATGGCTCTTCTAATTTTGTGCTCATTGCCAGAAAGCTGGAACGACTTGGTCATCACTGTAAGTAACTCTGTCTTTGGTTCAAACATTATGAAATTTGATGATGTTGTTGGTGTTATCCTTAGCGAGGAAATGCGAAGGAAAAGCACAAGTGAGACATCAGGTAATGCATTGATCATGGAGAACAGGGGAAGACAAAGGGAAAGATGAAAGAGTCTAGGAAACCATAGGAAGTCTAGGAAGGGTAGATCCAAATCCAGACTAGGAAAGATAGAGTGTTGGAGTTGTGGGAAGAAAGGACATATGAATAAAGACAACAAAACTCCAAAGAAACAAAGAGATGGACAATAGGAGAAAAATCAGGAAGCAAATGTAGCAGGTGATGTGTTACAAGATGCTTTGATTCTTTCTTTAGATAATATTAATGAGTCTTGGGTAGTAGATTCAAGGGCTTCATTTTATGCCACACCCCATAGGAAATATTTTCAAAATTATGTTCAAGGTGATTTTGGACAGGTTTATTTGGGTGATGATGAACCATGTCAAATTGTTGGAATGGATAAGGTACAAATAAAGAAAAAGAATGGAAACCAATGGTTACTAAAAGAGGTGAGACATATACCATATCTAGGAATAAATCTAATTTCAACAGGACAATTGGCAAGTGAAGTTGTATATCTACATTTACAAATAAGACGTGGAAGATCACTAAAGGATCACAGGTAATGGGAAAAGGAGAGAAGGTAGGTACATTGCATTTATGTACTGGTAATGCTGACTCTTCAATATATTTAGTTTCTACAGGTGTGTATACAACACTGTGACATCATAGGCTTGGACACATGAGTGAGAAGGGGATCCAGATACTTCACAAAAGGAATTTGTTTCGAGATCTTAAACAAGTTGATTTGGATTTCTGTAAGCACTATATTTATGAAAAACAAAAAAGAGTAATATTTCTCAGAGTCGGGAAGGAAAAGAAGAGTGAAAAATAAGAGCTTGTGCATACATATGTATGGGGACCAACTCAAGTATGATCCCTTGGTGGCTCTCGTTATTATCTTACTTTTATTGATGATGCAACTAGAAAAACTTGGGTTTATTACATTCGACAAAAATATGATGTTTTTGACATTTTTAAGAAATGGAAAGCTTTGGTTGAGAATGAGATAGGTGTTGACTCTGAAAATCATCAAAGAGTCACCTGCTTGCAAAGAATTGCAAGGCATACACATTTAAAAAAAATAAAGTAATATATATATATATATATATATA
>ML777453.1:1188125-1198829 GCA_009831015.1 Picea engelmannii | reverse complement strand
GGAAAAGTCACTTGAATTCTTTATTGTTGATGGCTATCTTTGATACTTATAGATCACTTGCATGATGATTATTTGATATGAGCCGGGCTTTAAGTGATAACAATAGTGGTTTCTAATGGTATTCAAAACTCCTCTTTGGGCATTTTTTTAATTCTAAGTAAAAATGCTGGGCAAAATCATCTAAAAAAAGTGTTTTATGGCTGCTATCTCAAATGATAAAATAATTCTTTTTTGAATGCATCGACATGATATTTACCCACTAGTTGCTAAGTTTTAGACAAACAAGAAAAGGGTGACCTGAATACATATGCACATAGCGCATCACTTATATATATTACAGAAGTTATATGTACATGGTCCAATACATATTAGACTAGCTACAAGGATGTGGTCGTGCTAACCTTATTGTTACATTGTGATATCATAATGATATATATTTGAAAAAATGTTGAAGGTCTTAACACATATGGGATATTATCCACAACACATACATGTTATATATCGTATCGGTATGATCTGACATGTATATTTGATAGGCATTTCATGTTATAGTCGACGATCTTAGTTATGGTGGTTAATTGTTGGAGGTTCATGTGTTAGTGAATGTTGATATTTAAAATGTGTGTGGGACATCCTGTATATGTTACCATAGGATGGAAATTGTTATTTGTTGATGGTGGCAGGTGGCTGCGTTGGTGACATGTGATCCTAAATGATATGGCACTTACCTAGCACCTGCTGGTTGCTTGAGGTTTTGACATGGCTTGTCTTGGGTTTAGCAAGTGATTAATGTTGGCTGTCACCCTAGCACAACATGACCAACAATTGATGCACTAGCTTGTTGTTTGAAGCCACAATTTTGAGTTTTGGCATTCGTTTCATTCATTAGTGGAAATTGAGCTCTAGTAACCGCAACAACCGCTCGAAAGCACCTTTTAACCTGCACAACACCAGGTACTAGGGTTTCAATTCCCTGCCATATAATGTGATTTTTTATTAGTAATTTATGCTTGGCTATGTAACTACATGTTGTTGTGATACCCCTGTTTCCCCCAATTTGTAAATATAACTATAACTGGCCAAGAGACTATGGCGGACTAGATATGTGTGAATGTTTGATTTGATGAACCCTTGTATAAAAGGATCAATGCATGTATTTCCTGTTATTAATAGAAAATGAATATGTGTTGCACAACTGTTGAAAGGGGGGAGTTTTCCAAGATAAACCATGGATGCTATGAGAGAGATGGTGAGGGAAACCAAGAATGGTTGAGATGACCCTCACCAAACCAATACTTACTGGATGTAATTTCTCAATAGTCCTCTGACCCATAAAATGAATTTCCAGTCAGGCTGGTAGTTGGAAGGCCTCCTCAAGAGTTAATGAGGAGATGGTGTAGGGTACCCATATGTAAGGCTTCTAGACCTGACCACAAGTTGGGATTCAGACCCACACAACCTCACTGAGAAAGGAAAGCAAGGAAGTAATTCAAGAGAACATAGGTAGATATGCAAGGAACTAGAGTGGAGAGAATGATCTTCAAAAGAGAGAAGAGAGCATTGTTCAAATTTGAAGTTGAGAGGAAAATTGAGAAGCAAGCTCGTTTTGGCCGTAAAAATCCATGGGAAGGGTTTCGCTATAAGCTGATAAATGAGGCTGACGAGTGACTGTGGAAGTACTCGTGCAGACCTCCTTGCTTGGTATTGAGAGAACCGATTGCCAAGATCTTGTAGGAGGAAGAGAGTATCCTTCGTCCCTGGCTGTCATTGAGCAAGGAGAAAGAGTCTCTCTTAGAGCATCATGGTCTAGCTCGGGGGTGGCCAATAGTAAATCTGTTAGGAGTGCCTGTGCCCATGGTTGGGTGGAAATGGACACCCCTTTCAGCAGTTGCTTCACATTTTCCAATTCTGATAAATATCTTCATACTCTATGTAATATCATGGATGCGACAATTGAATGTTTGCGTTTATGGTTGATATTTACAATATTCGAATAGTTATTAGAAATTCTCTTTTTCTTCTGTGAACTGTTATATTTACATGGCCTTCTATTTATCTCAGTATAACCGCTAGAGAGTTATGGAATGTGAGTCTGCAGGAAAGTCGGGGTAGGATTAACTGAATGTTTGAGTCCTTCCGACCTTTTGAGTCTACCTTAGTGGGAATGTCAAGTTCAAACTTTGTGAAAGAAGGGTGCTTCCTTCAGATCTTTCACCTATGTGACCAAGGGCTCACACCCATGACCTTAATCAAATCTTGGCTAAAAGATGAGTGTAGCCCATGAACCTTGATATGGTTCCATATGACCAAGGGTTGGAAAATCCTCGCTAAGCCCGAAAGGAGTGAAGATATTCTAACTTTAGAACTCCGGTAATTTGAAGCTCCAGGACATATGACTTCACAACCCTCGAAAACAACCAAAGGCCGGAGTCACGAATTGATGAGATTCATGGATCTGGGAACCCATTGGGGATCTCTCTATCAGTCGTTAGATCGAAACTAGTAAGGAGGGTAGCGTTAAGTACTCCGACGAAGTTCCACTTTGGGAGAATAGGAGTGGTCTAATGCCGAAACTTTCGAATGGTGGAGTCGCGAAGTAATTTGGACCGTTTAGAGAAGAGGGACACGTGTCCACAGATCAACGTTTATCCAGAGGTTCGGCTATTTGATGGTATCAAAGCGTAAACACAAGAACATGCGAGTTTCCCAGAAGCTCTGCAATCCGGAGTAAATCCTGGCCGTGAATGCTAGGTGCATGTGGCGGTAGATCGAGCATGGTTCAGAGTTTGGATCTCCGGGTGGAAGCTGAAAGTTACACGCCGAACTCCCGAATGCCGAATTTACGAAGTGATGTGGATCATCGATCCTCGGGATCCCTCTCAACTGTTAATCTAAGGACTCCATTGAGAACCCCTCTTAACTACCCTACCACCCAGGACACATCGTGGAGCGACACGTGACCCCCTCTTGTTCCCTATCAATTGTCGTCTGTTGGACCAAATCCATTGGATGAGAGGCTACGTGGCAGGAGATTCGATAGTCCAGAGACTTGGTACTCTGTAGGTACTTAGCCAAGAGTCTCCAAAGTGTGAAGACTCCCAAAGTCATGAATGGCGGAGTAAATCTCAACTATTGATAGGTAGAGGACACGTGGCACTAGATCCGATAGTCCGGAGACTTGGCCTCTTGGGAATTCGATATGTGGTGAGTTGGTAATCTCCAAAGCTTGGAGTAGCAAATCAACGAGAGTTGTGGATTTATGGACTTATGTGGTCATATCTCGACTGTAATATCTGAAGGATGTTAGAAGGTTGTTTGTCTGGGGTTGACGTGGACTTGCAACTAAGGTGCCATGTGTCACCGAAATATAGATGTTTTATAGACCCTTTATGCCTATTAGAGCGTGATAGGTGTGACCCCCTGACGATGACATGTGTCACCCCTTGACGAGGGAACGTGTCACCCCTGGCCCTTGCTACGTGTCAGCCTCTAGTACGTGCCCACTTGGCCAACGTGGTTGGTGATGTGACCGAGATTCTAGGACTTCAGGACTCTGGAGGATTCAGGGTGTAGTGTCGTAGAGGGACCAAAAGGCCAAAGGCCGAAGCCACGTGGTAAGCTTACGAGACTTCAGGAGTTTGGGACTCCGGGAGGTCTCATGCACAGGCAAAAAGAGGTGCTTCGTGTCGAAGCACCAAACATCGAATTAGCCCTAGGCGTATGCCTTAATGAGGAGGAAGATCCGCCGTTGGATTTAATGGGGTATGGATCTCCACCATAGATACCGGAGCATTGGGAGCTCCGGGACATCAGGGAATTATGAATGAGATGTAGGAGATGGACCCACGTGGATGCCACATGGCCCTTGAATGACAGAGAGCTTCAGGAGGCAATAAATTGCAAACCAAAACTCAGACTCCAATATGGTGATGACCGTTGGAAAGCTCATGGCGAGCAGGAGCCGATGGAGATCCCTGAGTTAGGATTTGAGATAGTTAGGGAAAAATGAAATAATGATTCCCCACCCTTTAAAAGAGTATTTAGGGGTCAGGTGCGTTACAACTGTGCTTGTTATTAGATGCTTTCATGTTCTGTTTTAAAGGAAAATAAGGTTGTTTTTCTCTTGATTTTGGAAAAACGCATGCACAAAAGTTTGAATGTTACGATGGATGGTTGATTTCCATAGTTATGGATATTGGTTTCCCATGTTGATTTGCGGTTGTCTATAATGCAATGGCAGAGTCTGGTGTTATGAATCTTTGGTATTTTAGTCACATGTAGATTCTGCATTGTTTATTGAAATAAAACGCCCCACAACCTTATGCATACCCTTGTTAAAATGATTGGTTTTCCCACATGCTCATTTTCGTCAGGCCAAGTTTGAAGTAATTTTTTTTGGGTCAAATCCCTTTTCATATTGGATTTTGTTGTGCGTTGGTAACCTTAATCCTATAAAACCCTGGTCATTTTGATTGTGGTCGTTATTTGGGACCAAAACAAACCAAGAGGCATCGCTGCCACTGTGCATTATGATTGGATTTGTGACAAATGTCACACTAGAGTCTGAGATGGTTTATAAGTAACCCATTGGGCCTCGCAAGGTTAATGGATATGCTTTGGTAGAAATAAAGTTTTGAAACCCTGTTACTTTGTGACACCTCTGTTGGGTTTGATTTCTTGACCTTTTGGCCATAACATGGGCATGATACCATGATATTGATTGAGTAATTTAAATGAATACATTTGTCTGTCATCTCCTTGCAAATAAAAGGCTCTATCTAGTTTGGGTTTGGATTGAACAAACATTGTTACGATTTGATCATTCGAGTGTTGTTTGATAAGCAATGAAATCAATCAATTAAGAGTGTCGATAAATAAATGTTTGTTTGATGACTCTGTTGGTATTTCGAGCACTATTTACATTAGGTTTCACACTTGATGGTTTGCAGTAATATGTAATGGAAATTGGTGTTAAATGGGGATTAATACATGGATTTTGATCATTTGTAAACAAGGGATAATGCCTGGAACACAACAATGAATATTTTATGAATAATTCGAGCGATGACATAAATGTTGTGTAACATTTTGCAACTATGATTTTGAAGTGGGTAATTTGTGGAATGAGAATAGATCGATTTTATTTATTGAACAATATGGTTGCATGATGACTATAATTCTACATGTTGGAATTGTAAAGATTGAATGATGATGTAAATAATTGTAATATAATCATGTCCATTTTATTTCCTTTCATACTTAACATTTTCCGCTCATTACAATCCCTTTCATCAAGCCAAATACCTGTTCCATTCTCATGCTTAGATTATAATTGTAAGAAATGTTTCATGGCAGAATTATATAAGTTTAAAATGAGTGTTTAGTTTGTTTAATATATGCTCTGTTTCATATTAAAATATGCTGATGATAATAATGTGATGGAACTAGTCATGGTAAATGAACAGTCTGTATTGCACTTCCCAATCATACTTACCATTTTCCGCTAATTACAAAACCAATCATGAAATCACAAGAGCCCTAAAGATCCATGTTCTAAGTAATTACTAGTTATGGAATGAGGAATGCATACTGATTGCTTGCACATGTATTGTTATGTATAGAGCCAGGTCAAAATTATTATTTAGCAAAATTTTAGATGATGGATTAGTCGGTCTTTTGTTGTGATATTTGTGAATGTGTGTTAGAATGAGCTTTTTCAACACAGGCAATCATAACAGGAGGAATAATAACCGAGGCATATGATTGGGTCCCTGGAAAAGGGGAAACAAGAGATTAAGGTTCTTTATACACTTTGATGAAGACTCAAAAGAGTTTAATCAATTGTTACAAACAAGATTCCTCAACTTGGCTGGCCAACAAGCTTACATACCTCTGCCCATTCCTGAGAATCCACACCCAAATATTGGCATACCAGTTCCAAATCATAATTCCAATCCTTTAGTTGTGCAAGAACGAGATAGATGGCAAGATATTGTGCACCCTTCTCCCAAACACTCACAAGGATGGCCAAATATCGATAACCTAAAACAACCTCCTTTTCATGATTGGCCCATTGTTTCACAACCACCACCACCTCCTTCACATCGAAATTTGCAGCCTCAATCCCAAGCCTCACATGCCCATCATAAGGCCAAAATCATTGAGCTTGAAGAAAACCTCGAGGAAGATAAAATAACAACAACTAGGTCAAAATCATCACAAGCATATTCTCATTCAGTCACTTCCCATATGTAAGAGAATGATCAGAAATCTGCTAAGGTAGATTTATCAGTTGGAAAAAATGAAAAGGCTAAGAGTAGTTGGAGTAAGAGAGGGGAAACCTCTCACAGTAAATATGGTTTCTCATAATTTCTTTGGCACCCATATATGGACTTGTTTTCACTTTACTTTGGACAAAATATCATTTTTGGACAACTCATATTTGATAGCACTATTTTGAACAACCTTATATTTTACATGCTTCATGTTTGGATAAATTATGAAATGGATAGATTTTGATAAATTGCATAATTTCCACATGGAGTGAAACATGGCTCTTGTGATTATTTCATTTTGTACATAATAATGACATGGATTGTATGATGTGGTGAGATTGATATGTCATGCATTAAGGTGGAAGATACAAGGATGAAATGGTTTATTTATTCATTAAAGAGAATTAGGGGGTCCCCACTTATTAGTTTTATTTAATACCTTTATCATATTATTATTATTATTATTATTATTATTATTATTATTTATTAACTTACTTAACAACTCTCCTATTAACTAACTAGTTGTTAGTTAATAAACTAACTAGAAGTGATTGAGTAACTCAACTACCTTGGAAATATTGAAAGGAGGTAAGCTAGACAAAGAAAGTAACATATTTCTATGATAAGGTCTCCTCTTACTTCCAAGTGAGATTTCATTGCTACTTCATTCATCTCTGATTTCTAAGATAATACACTTCTTGTCATAGAAGGGTATGTTGAAGGTGACAAAAAGCTAGGACCAAGGAGCATTGGATTCTGATATGCTTCCAGGTTGATTGTCTGTTTGATAGTCTGCAGACTTCTTTTGGTTTATGGATTAATTTCTCAGTGCTAAATAGGATTCTTGTGCAGAGTCATAATGGAGTGCAAGCTGTGGCTCTTGGATTATCATTCTTGATCTGATTTGAAGGAACCAATGGCCTATGTGTGTGTTACCTTAGGTTGCTAGAGTTCCATCTGGTCCATACTTAGAAAGGATGTGAAGTGTATTGGTTGTTACAGAATGAATGAATAAAATCATTGATGGTTTTGCAACTCTCTTGGTCTTTCTTTTTTGTATTAGATTGTGTGATTTTGTTTCTTGTTTAAATTATTATCTAAAAAAATCATACTTCTTTATTTTAGTTTGCATTTGATAAATGATTAAGAAATAACAATTGGTCTTTAAGATGATAACTTGAAGGTTAATTGGACTTGCAATAAGGCTATAAATTAGGGTGATAATCCCGCCTATCTTATCTTAGCCAAACAAGATTCGAAAACATGTTGTGAGGAGGAATTCCATTTATTTTACTCAACATTTTCTTTGGCGACCATACTGGGGATGAAGGACTCCATTTTCATTTCCGTGGTTTGTATTTTTTGTACACTTGTAAATTTATTGTTTATATTTACTACTTTACTTTCTATTTGTTGTCTATTTATAGCTTGTATACTTTTGTTTAGATTTTTCTCTTGAATCATGACTGTGCCTACCCTTAGAAAACCCAACCTAGGTGACGGTCTAGAGGATCAAACCAACATTACCCTTCTTATTTCAAGGAATCCTAAGATATTCTCGTACTAGGGATGAGTTACCATGATACTGGGAAGTTACTGTTGCTGACGTTCGTCTCCAACAAGATTTGGATGACCAAAGGAGATGGGCCCTTGACAAACCCTAACATTAGCACATGTTATGTCCTATTCCTCCCGTATCTCTCGAAAAATACGAGGTCGATCACCTGGATTTTTTCCAAGGAAAACAACCTAAGCTTCATCGGTCTTTGTTTGATTTGGCTAGTTCCTCACTTTATCCACTTCCTTACGTATTCAAAATGTCATGCACTAGTAGTGGAACAAGAAGACGTGGTTCTGGAGGTGGCACCAATAGTTCATCTTCCTCACAACCTTCTGCTTCGACTTCGATCAGGAGTATCTATAGTCATGATGTTCCTTTTCAATCTACCACAAACTTGGCCAAGGTCATTAAGAAATATGGCTTATTTCAATTTGAGGAAGATGCTACTACTACTTTGTGGCATGTTTCTTCTCCCTTGAATCTTGCACGTGTACCCAATCCTTTTCCAAAGTTCAAAGATCATTTGGATAAATTTTCGGGAAACGACACTATTTACAAAAAAGAGCATTTGATTTCTTTTTCAAATTCCCATCATAACATTGGTGCAAATGACAACGATACATGTATGCGTTTATTTGTGAATTCTCTAGAAGGAAAAGTTGTAGTTGACTTCTTTGACTTGCCTCCAGAAATCTTCTCCACCTGGGAAGAGTTGGTCTATTGGTTCAAGTTCACTTTTGGACATCCATTCAATCGGTTAAAGGAGTATAATAACATAACATATAACAAAGGTGAAACCACTAAGGCTTTCAATCTTCACTTCACCAAGTTATATAATCAAATCCCTGAAGTGATCATACCTCAAAATCAAGCCGCATTCATGCATTACTACAATTCTTTACCATCTTCCTATCGTCATAGATTGGAAGAGAAATCCATAGATAACATCATATCTTCCCTTCAGACTTGTTTGGAGTACGAAGAGAAACTAGAAAAAACTGGTCTTCCTAAGGAGGGCTATGCCAAGCAAATTGACATGTCTACCATTTTGCAGCTTATGCAAGACATTAATAATTGCATGGTCTCTTTTGAAAGGAAGGGAATTGCTTCTACTTCCACCATCGATCCCTCTACCTAGGCTAATACTAAAACATTTGTGAGCAACAATTTTCAACCAAAGGCCATATTTCCCAAAGCCTGGTGTAATTTTTGCAAAGAACATCATGAGGAAAGCACTTGTGAAATCAGGAAAAATGCGATGGATTGAATCTTTGGCAAGAAACCAGATACTACCATTATTGTCTTAGATTGGGCCCCGCAGGATGACGTTATGGTAGTTAATACATGAAATAAATTATATGCCAATAAGGGAAAAACTGGTTCTTCCAAGACTATTTTGGCCCCTAACACATCCACTCAAAATACCGGCTCACAAGCTGCCCACCTTTTGTTAAGCCCTAATATTGGCTCATTACCCCTTAATTGGGGCATATTACATTAGTAATGTTATTTTATTTATGTCAGATTTATTCCATTAGTTGTAATTATACCTCCTAGTCTCCTATATATACCAAGGAGACATTTTCATTTGGAGTCATCTTGTACTTGAACATTTATGTGGGGTAAAAGGAGGTTGCCCCCTTGAAGAGGATTATTATCTGGAATTATCTCTTTTTCAAGGCGTTGAGTACTTATTCTAAGGTTTTTCTATGCTATATTGATATTTGGTTCTTAACATATGGTATCAGAGCTCAAGGTCTTGGGGTTTCGTTGCTACATCTGAGACACCTTGGCATTTTCACTAGAACTTTTTTTCTACAATGTTTCAGAAGAAACGGCTTGGAGGATATTTAGTAGACGGATCAAGGTACGTTGGGTTAAAATTTCAGCTCCTGAGGCCTTATACTTTCGGAGATACATCCTATGAAAGATAGGGTTATGGAATCATCCTGAAATGAGTCATTGCAAAATTTTCGCTATAAAATTTTTTCTGTAACATTTCAGACCCTGAAATTCAGAGGATATTCACATAAATTAGTAAGGTATCTGTGGTAAAAATTTCATCTTCTGGGTCATTGTACATTTGTAGATACACCCTGTGGAAGATAGGGTATTTGACTAGTCCTATTGACTAGTCTCAAGAAGGTGTTCTAAGTAAAACAATCATAACTTCTTCCTAGAGTATCCAAATTGAGTGAGACTAGTTTCATTGGATAGTGGACAATTTGTATTATTTCTGGTATGATTTTTAGAATTTTATATCAATTATTTTGTGTGGGGCACGCTATACAAGTGAGATATACTAGAAAGGCCAAAAATCAGGAAGTTGTGGGGAAGTTACCGTAAATTCCAATTGGCACATCCAATTTTGATTAGACCTGTGGCATTGCAGAGAAGCAATATCAGAGAACTACATAAAAGAAAGTTTTATACCCAAAATGTACACAACTTGGGAGATACAACAGAAGAAAGATTGTCTAGCAGAACCACCTCAAAATCAAGGTTCAAAAGTGATACTTGGCCAACATGCCACCCAAAAATGGAACTTCTACACCAAATAAGCCTCCATACAATCCTACTTGGACTCTTTATGAAGGTGAAGAAATGCGTAGGGACATAAATGATTTACAAAAGAAGATAGTAACAAAAGATGAACTACAAGAGATGGAAGCTAAGTTGGAGGCCACTCAAGGGAAATGACTTACACAAACCCATTTATGAGAAGTAAATGATGGAAATACTACATGCATTGAAGAAATGGCATCCTTACCTAATAGGTAGGCACTTCAAGGTCAAAAAAGATCATGATAGTCTTAAATACTTCTTGGAACAAAGACTATCTTCAGAAGAACAACAAAAATGGGTAAC
>ML777453.1:1126524-1141162 GCA_009831015.1 Picea engelmannii | reverse complement strand
GGCCGGTCTCTATAATCATTGTAAGTTGATTCATCTTGAGATTAATAAAAAGATACTTTTCCTGTCCCAAATGCACGAGTCTTATGTGTTTCATTTGATTTATGTTTAATCTCTAATCCTCTAGTAGAACAATAGCATGCATGCGTAGTTTTGTCTTGATTGCAGGATCGCTTTGTGGAAGGAGCAACAGAAGCAACAAGATAAAGCTCAACGGAGGATCTACACCAACCGTCGATAAAAAGGTTAGTTGGTTCTTCCCATGTTTGCATGTGAAAAAGGGTTTTAGGTTTGGGGTAGAAGGTTAAAAGTAATTCTTGAAGGGTCATGATTTGCATGCAAGTTTAAACCCTAGCTTGTTAGTCCGTAGGGTATAATTTCCCAACAACACTCTACCTGGGAATAACCTTTTTCTACTAACCGAGCTTTGTATTTCTCCACTTTACCTTGTGCATTAAACTTCTTCTTAAACAACCATTTTCTACCAACAGATTTTCTTCCAGCTGGCAACTCAACTATATCCCATGCCTCATTCTTATGCAAGGCATCCATTTCTTCAACCATGGCCTTCTTCCATAGTTTACTATCCTCTGAATTCACTGCTTCCCTAACACTTATGGGATCATCATCAATAATAGATAAAGCAAAATTGGAATGGAAATCAGGTGGACTATACCTTTCTGGTTGCCTTTTATCTCTCACTGATCTCCTCAATATTGGGGTATGAGGTTTTTCTTCTTCTTCTTCTTCTGCTTCCTCTTCTTCAGAGGATTCAAATTTTGCATCATCCAACTCAAGCTTTATTTTCTCAGGTTCGTCTTGCGTTGGTAGGAAATCCTGTTTGGATGCATCTTTTACCTCTCTGAAAACCACATCTCGACTGTAAACAATCTTCTTGGTTTCTGGGTTCCGAAGCTTATAACCTTTCACACCATCTTTATAACCAATAAAGATACACTTTTCATCCTTTTTATCCACCTTACTCCTATTTACTAGAGGGATAACTACATAAGCATCACAACCAAACACTCTAATATGTCGAAGAGAGGGTTTCTTTCCAGACCATACCTCATGTCGAGTTTTATCATCCAACACTGATGAAGGTGATCGATTGACTAGGTAACATGCTGTACTCACTGCCTCTGCCCATAATTCTTGTCCTGACCCGATACCGCTGAGCATGCTCCTTGCTTTTTCCATGAGTGTCCTGTTCATCCTTTCTGTAACTCCATTTTGCTGAGGAGTGTATGGAGTAGTCTTTTGCTTTGCTATACCACACTTCTTATAGAATTTTCAAATTCATTTTCGTAGAATTCTCCACCATTATCTGTTCTCAATACCTTTATTTTCTTCTCTATCTGATTTTCTACCAGAGCCTTAAACTCTTTAAATTTATCAAATACCTTAGATTTCTTTCTAAGAAAATAAATCCATGTGTTCCTTGAGAAATCATCTATGAATGAAACATAATACATAGACTTACCTAGTGATGGAACATGCACAGGTCCAAACAAATCACTATGTATCAACTCTAAGATCCCCTTTGCTCTTGTAGCACCAGATGGGAATCTTACTCGATTATGTTTACCATATATGCAATGTTCACAGAAATCAAAATCTAGAGTGCAATTGGCCATACCTTCAACCATACCTTTACCCTGTAGTGTTCGAAGGCCCTTTTCTCCAATATGCCCCAGTCTTTGATGCCACAACATGGTCTTGTTTTCTGGGATAGTATTGATCTTGTCTCCTTCATTTCTCTGCTCAGGGACAACAGAACTGTTACACCCATTAGTATAAGTTCTTCCCAACAACTTGTACAGATTTCCACACCGAACTCCCCTCATCAACACCATTGCTCCTCGTACCATCTTGCAAGTGTTCTTTCCAAATACAATATTCACTCCTGCATCATCCAACTTGCTTACAGATATTAGGCTCCTGGCTAGTTTTGGAATGTGAATAACCCCAGGGAGTGTTCTAATCCTTCCATCTTTTAGTAGCAACTTAACCCTTCCATGTCCCATGATTTTTTCTGTCGAGTCATCTCCTAGGAATACATCACCACTATCATATTTTTCATATTCAGAGAACCACTCCCTATGAGGAGTCATGTGTTACGACACACCTGAGTCGATCAAACATACATCATGGTCTACATGTGTACCTGTAGATGCTAGGTAAACATCACCTCCTTCTTCAGTGGAGGTTTTCGCCTCTGTGGAAGAGGTACTATCAAATCCGTTGGGTTTTTCAACCTTCTTACACTTGCAATATTTCTTATAGTGACCTATTTTACCACACTTCCAACATTTGTTCAAAGATTTTCCTGGAGACTTAGATCTACCTGTAGATTTAGATCTCCCCCCCGAAGACTTACTGATGCAGACCGCTCTCCACAGAGTGCGTCCTCCCCCTCAGGACCTTCTTATGCTCTCGGCCCGAAGAAACTTCAAGGTTCTTCCAATCCCTTATCGGGACCTCTCAATACCCATAGAACTCTCTTCGCGATCTCCCCTTTGCCTTATCGGGAAATCGGGTTTTGCATTATCGCGAAAATCGTGGGCATGCTCCTCGTGCTACACAAAACCCCAAAACCCGATGGGTCTCAATGCCGATACTTCTTCGTTCCTGTCGGGGATTTCCCTATCGGGAAATCGGCATATGCGATGTCATGTTTCGCTGGCACCACGAATCTCCGAACCCCAATTCGCGATGGCACCTCTCTCCTCTCCAAGCCCCTTCAAGTTATCCCCTTCCGCATATGACCTGCCGTTCCACGAGACCACGGCCTGCTCCCCGTCCAGAATTTCAGAATTCGTGAAGTAGCAATGCGTAGAACTTACGCTCGTTGGATCTCCGATCCTCCGATCCCCGATGACACCTTTCCTCCTTTATTGCACTCTTGCGGCACCACACGCTAACCGATAGTTGCCGAGATATCACCTCTCATGACCTCGCAAACCTTGACGCAAATCTTTGTGGCTCCAACTCGCGAACCTCTGAGCTCACGATATGCCGATGCCACATGTCACCATCTCCCTACAAGGGCTGACCTCCCGACACCTGTCCTCCACCAAAATGGTGTGACTGTGGGACCGTCGCGTTTCACGAAATCATGGTTTCTCCTGGTGCGATTCCGTTGTATGCGAGAACCCCGAAATGTCGAACCTCGACTCCCCGGGATCTCGCACCACGTACCCCTGCTGTGATCGACGACCTTGATTCTCTCAGGATTTCGTGGGTCGCGATTCCTTTCCACAAGAGTTCACAATCACCAAAACCCCGACATCCCGAACTCCGAATCTCTGGGATCCTCCTCTGCTCCTTCAGGCTTAAACCCGACGCAACTCTCTTGAGATCTAACTGTCGACGGGACTTCGTTGTTTCCCTCGGTGAATCCTAACTGTCGATTCCTCCTCTTTGAAGGATTTCCTTGGTACGGAAATCTCCTGTGCAGTCTTCGATGATTTCAAAGGCTTTGTTCCTCCTGAACTTCTTTACGCTTCTCGGTCTCTTCGAGAAGAGATCTCTTTGCGCGCACTCCTTATGACAACCCTGCAAACACTTCAAGTGTTCGAACTTCTTTTGACTCTGCACACTTCCGACAACAGCAGTATTCAATCTCCTTGCTTAGATTCACGACTGAGACCTCCTCTTCAGCCTGCGCACTCCTTGCACGGCTTCAACAACCTTCTTCCACTTCTGGGTGAATGAGAACAAGAGCTAGACTACTGAGCCTTCATCAACACACTCTTTGCAGATGAATTCAACTGCACACCTTGCAGGAATCTCCTGGCTCAGATAGAGAAACAATTGAAACTCATTCCCTCTCCTTTTCAGACTTCAATTGAAACATGAAATCTTACGCACAACATATACAAAGCAAATGCATAATAGAAAACAAACATTCATAAGCACATGAACAATATACACAGAGAAACAACACCAGCCATGAATTTGAATCAGAACTTTCTTCTATTAATTCAAATGCCTGTACATGGGTGTTCTTCACAATTTTCTCTGCTTTCTCTTCTCTCCTTTCTCATGAATAATACAATGATACAAAGGAGGGTGTCTATATCCATTTTCCCTCTCGAATCTCTAAACTGTCTAATCTAGAAATAAATCCTATCTACCAACATTAACTAAAGTAAATGCCTCCTATCTACTTCAGACAAGAGCGTAAGGCTCGAGGTCTGATACAATACAATAGGCGCTTCTTCATAAATGTTTCATTGAAGGTTTTGGAGCTTCATTAAAGACTTGCGTTACAATCCCAAAGCACTTCAAAATTTGGGTTTGTTTATCCAACTGATCTCCGTGTGATGTGCTGGCTCGCTTGATGAGTTGGCGATGCTCCTGCATCATACTCCTCGGCTTGAAAAATTTCATGGGCTCCTGTCCATGAGCTCCTGCACGGTCTGTCCATGCTTCTGAATCACTGCTTCTATCTCCCAGCTGGCATCTTCCACTGGATGGTTTTTCCATTTGACCAGATACTCAAAATACTGCTTTCGCCTGGTCTTTTTTCTCACCCTTTTATCAAGTATACGCTCCATTTGTGGCTTTTCTGCAATCGGCATCTGCTTCTTCCACTGGATTTCTGGTTGTTCATTACTCCCAGCTCCTGCTTCCTCAGCCTTATATGTATATAAGTCTGAGACATTGAATGTCGGAGATATTTCGATCTCATCCGACAATTCAATCTCATAAGCATTTTCTCCCAATTTCTTGAGAACTCTGCATGGCCCAATTTTCTTCATTTTCAACTTGTTGTATGTTCCCCTCGGGAACCTTTCCTTCCTCAGATGTGCCATAACTAGATCACCAACTTCGAACTGAAGTTGTCTCCGGTGCTGATCCACTCCACGCTTTTACTCTTGATTTGATTCCAGCAATCGCTGCCTCACCCTGCTCTGAAGTTCCCTCATCACTTCAGCGAATTCTTCAGCGCTTGCGCTCTGATTCATTATTTGTTCCGAATCCCTCAGCTCCGAAACACCTTTCGGTTGTCTGCCGTATACTATCTCAAACGGACTTTTCCCTGTGCTTCGATTCACTGAATCATTGTAGGCGAATTCTACCTATGGCAATACGCTATCCCAGCTGTTGTGGTGCTCCGTTATTAAACTCCTCAACAAGTCCCCTAGACTTCTGTTGACCACTTCTGTCTGTCCATCTGTCTGTGGATGATAGGAAGAACTAAACATTAAGTTAGTTCCCATCTTCTTCTAGAGTTTCCTCCAGAAATGTCCAATGAATTTGGTATCCCGGTCCAAAACTATGCTTTTCGGCAGTCCATGAAGTCTAACAACCTCTTTGAAAAATAAATTTGCGATGTGAGTCACATCGCTGGTCTTCTGGCACGGAATACAATGTGCCATCTTTGAAAACCTGTCAACTACCACAAAGATGGAATCATGTGCTCTTTGCGTTCTCGACAATCCTAGTACAAAATCCATGCTGATCGCCTCCCATGGCCTTTCTGGTATGGGCAATGGCTGATAAAGACCTGCATTCTGCTTTCCGCCCTTAGAATGTTGGAAAATTCTACATCTTTCAACAAACCTTTTAACTTCTGACTGCATCCCTGGCCAAAAGTATGACTCGTTTAGCTTCACGAATGTTTTGTCATGGCCAAAGTGCCCTGCTAAGGCTCCGTTGTGCTTTTCTTTCAACAAGTTCTCCCTCATGGAGCAATTTGGAATACACAATTGATTTCCTCTGAACAACAATCCATCTTGGATCATGTAATCTATCCACTGACTTCTGTCTCTGAGAACTGGGTTCTCCGGTGCTCCATACGCCTCTGCAAAATCTGCATCATCTGCGTACATCTCCCTAAGATCATCAAAGCCTAAAGTCTTGACTTTGAACTCCTGCAACAACAAACATTTCCTGCTCAAAGCGTCAACCACTTTGTTAGCAGTACCTGAAATATGTTTGATAACAAATGTAAATTTCTGCATGTATTCTACCCATTTAACATGCCTTTGATTTAATTTCTCCTACTGAGTTACATACTGCAATGCATGATTATCACTATATAAAATGAATTCCCTTGGAATCAAATAGTGTCTCCATTTTTTCAATGCCTGTATGATGGCATAAAATTATTTATCATATGTGGAGTATTTTTCCTTTGCCTCGTTCAACTTCTTGCTGAAATAAGCAATTGGTCTGTCATCCTAACTCAAGATCGCTCCTATGGCAAAGCCACTTGCATCACATTTTACATGGAATGTTTTCAAAAAATCTGGCAACACCAACACTGGCTGCTCTGTGATTTTTCGCTTCAACAGATTGAAGTTCTTCTCTGCCTCTTCAGTCCAATGAAAAGATTTATGTCTTTTCTTGACTGTGTCCATCATTGTTGCATTAATTCCACTGAAATTCCTGATGAATTTTCGGTAGAAACTAGCTAATCCATGGAAACTTCTCACCTCGAAAAAATTTCTTGGTGATGGCCAATTCTTAATTACCTCCACTTTTCTTGGATCCATCTTCAATTCATTTGCCGATATGACAAACCCCAAGTAAATGAGTTCTGTCTTCATAAATGAAGATTTCCTCACGTTGATCAACAACTTCTCTGGCTGTAGCTTCCTCATTACTGCAGCTAAATGCTTCAGATGTTCTTCCTTCGTTTTGCTGAAAATCAATATGTCATCTAGATAAACAATGACAAACTTACCTATGAATTCTTTCATCACTTCGTTCATCAGCCTCATGAATGTACTCGGTGCATTCGTCAAGCCAAATGGCATGACCAGCCATTCATACAACCCTTCGTTGGTTTTGAAGGTTGTCTTCCACTCATTGCCTTCCCTCATGGGAATTTGATGGTATCCGCTTTTCAAATCGACCTTTGAAAAAAAATTGGCTCCACTTAAACAATCCATCAAGTCATCCATTCTTGGTAATGGGAACCTATACCTGATGGTGATCTTGTTAATGGCTCTGGAATCGGTGCACATCCTCCAGCCTCCATCTTTCTTTGGGATGAGTACCGTTGGAACGACACACAGACTCAAACTTTCCCTGACCAGTCCTTTGTCCAATAACTCCTGGACCTGCTTCTTAACCTCCTCGTTCTCCTAAGGCGTCAACCTGTACGTAGCTTTGTTTGGAAAACTAGCTCCCAGTACAAGTTCTATGTGGTGACTTATGCTCCTCATTGGCGGCAACGAATGAGGCAGTTCGTCTACCACAATATCAACGAACTCTTCTAGCAGTTCCTGAATTTCTTTCGGCAAATCGTCCACTCTTGTGCTGGTCAAAATGATTTTGGGTTTTCTGACCACAAAGAATTGTGGATCTTCTTTCTTCTTAACTTCTGTAAGAAGCTCCTTCCCACTCATGAGAAGTACCCTATTGTTCACTTCCGGCTTTACCTCCTTATCTTTTATTGGAAGTAACATATGTGTTCTCCCATTCTTCTCCAGGGTATACGTATTCATCTTCCCATCATGGATTACGCTTCTATCATACTGCCATGGTCTTCCTAGTAGTAAATGGAAAACATCCATAGGAATGACATCACATAAAATCTTATCATTATATCCTCCTATTTTAATGTCAACTAAGCACTGTTTAGTGACACTCACCTGATGTCCCTTCTGTAGCCATGAAACTTTGTATGGACTCAGGTGATCAGTCGTCTCCAGCTCTAGTTTCTCCACCATCTCAGTTGAAATGAGATTATCGGTGCTTCCGCTGTCCACGATAACTTTGCATTTCCTATCTTTGGTCTTGCATGCAGTTCTGAAAAGTCTGTTCCTCTGAACTGTGTCCTCCACCTCCTTCTCGGGTGTTAAGAGAACTTTACGCATCATCAATGACCTTCCGTCTTCTGTGTCTTCTGCTTTCGTGTCTCGCCTTTGTGCCTCGGCGATGTGTGCTTCTCCTCCATCCTTCTTCTTATCCAGACAGTCAAAGGATTTATGGCCGTTTTTTCCACACGTATAGCATGTGATGACTCCGCCTCAGCCTCTTCCTCTACCTCTGGTATGAGGAATTGTATTGGCGTCTACATATCCTCCACCCTGTTCAGCATGCTTCCCTCGCTGTTCAGCGTGTTGGCCTCGCTGTGAGATTTCGCCTCTTTCTGTTCTTGCCTGAGGATTTTTCCAGTCGTCCTTGGGCTTCTGGAATTTATCTTGGGAAACTGATTTACCCTTGGGCTGACTTCTGCCTCAGCCTCGCTGTCCTGGCTTACGACTCAGCTTCTCTTCAGCCTTTAAAGACATTTGATACGCATCTTCGACCGTTCGAATGGTCATCATACTCATCTCGTCCTGTATATCGTATCTTAAGCCGTTCATATACCTGGCAACCTTTTCATCATCACTCTCTCGATGACCTGCCCTGATATTCAGTCTGTAGAATTCCTCGGTATATTCCTTAACTGTCATTAGCTTCTGTCTCAGGTTCTGCATTCTCCTGAACAATGTGATTTGATAATCCCTTGGGATGAACTTTGCTTTCATCTTTGCTATCATTCGATCCCATTTTTTAATCTTTTGCTTGCCCTTGCAGCGCCTATCTACTTGAATCTCATCCCACCATAATGTTGCGTGTCCCTTTAATTTAGTGATAGCATGTCTGACCTTTTTATCCTCTTCGATATCTTCGTAATCAAAGTATGTGTCAAGATCTCTAATCCAGTCCAAAAGCTCTTCTGCATCCAAATTACCTTCATAAGTTGGAATGTCCATTTTTGTCTTTGAACTCATCCTGGCAATGGCTTTAATCAACCGCTCATTGGCTGCATCTTCAGCTGCAACTTCTTCTTGTGGATCAGCTTCAACTTCTCC
Organism: Picea engelmannii; assembly: GCA_009831015.1. Lineage (NCBI taxonomy): Eukaryota > Viridiplantae > Streptophyta > Pinopsida > Pinales > Pinaceae > Picea > Picea engelmannii. Next base: position 1,132,346 of record ML777453.1, on the reverse strand, counting down.
TTCGGAGTCACTCAAATCTCCCACACTAGCTGTGCGTCTCTGCGTTGCCTCCATGTCTTCCAGCCTTGCTCGAAGATCTCGTATCTGCCTCTCCATTTCTGGATTAGCTACTTGTCTGCCCCTTCTTCTCACCTCCCTATCCTCGGGTTCAGGTGACTGTTTTTCTCTTCTAGGCGGCATGGTGAATTTTCTTCCTCCTCTACAGAAACAAGATATAAATCCTGCTCTGATATTCAGTCTGACGTAGACCGCTCTCCATAGAGCGTGTCTGCCCCCTCAAGACCTTCTTATGCTCTCGGCCCAAAGAAACTTCAAGGTTCTTCCGATCCCTTATCGGGACCTCTCAATACCCACATAACTCTCTCCACGATCTCCCCTTTGCCTTATCGGGAAATCAAGTTTCGCGTTATCGTGAAACTCGTGGGCATTCTCCTCGTGCTACACAAAACCACGAAACCTGATGGGTCTCAATGCCGATACTTCTTCGTTCCTGTTGAGGATTTCCCTATCGGGAAATCGGCATATGCGATGTCGCGTTTCACTAGCAACACGAATCTCCGAACCCCGATTCGCGATGGTGCCTCTCTCCGCTCCAAGCCCCTTCAAGTTATCCCCTTCTGCATATGACCTGTCGTTCCATGAGACCACGGCCTACTCCCCGTCCAGAATTTTGAAATTCGCGAAGTAGCAATGCGTAGAACTTACACTCGTGGGATCTCTGATCCTCCGATCCCCGATGACACCTATCCTCCTTTATTGCGCTCTTGCGGCCCCACACGCTAACCGATGGTTTCCGAGATATCGCCTCTCACGACCTCGAAAACCTTGATGCAAATATTCACGGCTCCAACTCGCGAACCTCCGAGCTCATGATATGCCGATGCCACCTGTCACCGTCTCCCTACAAGGGCTGACCTCCTGACACCTGTCCTCCACCAAAATGGTGTGACTGTGGGACCGTCGCGTTTCACGAAATCACGGTTTCTCCTACTGTGATTCTGTTGTATGTGAGAACCCCAAAATGCCGAACCCTGACTCCCCGGGATCTTGCACCACGTACCCCTACTGTGATCGACGACCCTGATCCTCTCAAGATTTCACGGGTCACGATTCCTTTCCACAAGAGTTCACGATCACCAAAACCCTGANCTGCTCCTTCAGGCTTAAACTCAGCGCAACTCTCTTGAGATCTAACGGTCGATGGGACTTCGTTGTTTCCCTCGACGAATCCTGACCGTCGATTCCTCCTCTTTGAAGGATTTCCTTGGTATGGAAATCTCCTATGCAGTCTTCGATGATTTCAAAGGCTTTGTTCCTCCTGAAATTCTTTACGCTTCTCGGTCTCTTCGAGAAGAGATCTCTTCGTGCGCACTCCTTGCGGCAACCCTGCAAACACTTCAAGTGTTCGAACTTCTTTTGACTCTGCACACTTCCGGCAGTAGCGGTCTTCAATCTCCTTGCTCAGATTCACGACTGAGACTTCCTCTTCAGCCTGCGCACTCCTTGCACGGCTTCAGCAACCTTCTTCCACTTCTGGGTGAATGAGAACAAGATCTAGACTACTGAGCCTTCATCAACGCACTCTTTGTGGATGAATTCAACTGCACACCTTGCAGGAATCTCCTGGCTCAGATAGAGAAAAAATTGAAACTCATTCCCTCTCCTTTTCAGACTTCAATTGAAACATGAAATCTTACGCACAACATATACAAAGCAAATGCATAATAGAAAACAAACATTCATAAGAACATGAACAATATACACAGAGAAACAACACCAACCATGAATTTGAATCAAAACTTTCTTCTATTAATTCAAATGCCTATACATGGGTGTTCTTCACAATTTTCTCTGCTTGCTCTTCTCTCCTTTCTCATGAATAATACAATGATACAAAGGAGGGTGTCTATATCCGTTTTCCCTCTCGAATCTCTAAATTGTCTAATCTAGAAATAAATCCTATCTACCAGCATTAACTAAAGTAAATGCCTCCTATCTACTTCAGACAAGAGCGTAAGGCTTGAGGTCTGATACAATACAACAGGCGCTTCTTCATAAATGTTTCATTGAAGGTTTTGGAGCTTCATTAAAGACTTGCGTTACAATCCCAAAGGACTTCAAAATTTGGGTTTGTTTATCCAACTGATCTCGGCGTGATGTGTTGGCTCGCTTGATGAGTTGGCGATGCTCCTGCATCACTTACCAGGATTCCTATCTTGGGTATGACCTCTTACAAATAAAGCATCTGTGCTATGACCATCCATTTGTTTACGCCTCATCTCTTGAGATAACAAGGATGAAACTACATCCTCATACTTCAATGTAGATTGAGTGGTACTACCTATTTCTACAACCAGATTATCCCAAGAGTCTGGCAAAGAACATAAAAAAGTCATACACATATCTTCTTCTGAAATCGTAATATTAATAGAGACGAGTTGACTTACCAGAGTATTAAAGGCATTTAGATGTTCTGTCATAGAATCTCCATCTTCCATCCTAAGATGATACAACTTCTTTTGAAGAAACAACTTGTTTACTAGGGACTTTGATTGATACAAGTTCCCCAACTTATCCCATAGTTCTTTGGTTGTATATTCTCCCGAGACATTCAACAACACTGAATCTGCCAGACAGAGTCAAATAGTACTCCTTTCTCTTCTATCTAACTTCTCCCAATCTTCCTTCGACATACCAGTAGGTGGTGTAATGATAGTTTGTGTACTAGTAGCCTGTTTCCTAGTAGACGGTGTACCAGTAGGCTATGTACCAGGATCCACAACGATCCATTGTTCTTTTTCTACAAGAAGGTCCTCCATATTCAGCTTCCATAGCTCAAAGTTTTTACCGTTGAACTTCTCTATCTCGATTCTAGAAGAGCTTTCCATTCCTCTTTCTACACTCAAATCACCACTGCAAAATCTCCCACTAAACCCAGGTTTATCACAGACCCAAGATAAACTTGATCTATCAAGACCGAGCCAAACCCTCAACAACAAAGGCATCCCTCTGAAGCCAAAAACGAGCTCTGATACCACATGTAAGTTTTAAACCTGTGAAGTAAAGAAACACATATAGATTCTTAAGCAAAACATAATTTAATCAATGGCTCATACACATAGTACACAGAGATTTTATACCGGAAACCCTCAACTGGGAAAACCTTTCTTATATTCATTATATCAAATTTCACCATTTACCATACAATATATACAATTTTTTTAGGTATTCCGTAGATACCAAAACCCTAATCCCTTAATCTGGGATTAATTTAGAAAACCGCTAAAAATAGAAAAAACCACCCAAAAAAAATAATTTTGGGGTGCTGCCCCGAACGCTACTCATAACCAGGGGGAGAATACCTGCCCCCCCCCCCCCCCCCCTGGGAACCTCCTAGGAAAGCGCCCGACGCACATGACACAAAGAGCACTACTAGAGGGATCGTCAGACACAGTTGTCAAATCTAACGCGCCCACACACACACATGCAAAGAATATAACACATACCCAACATAAACCACCTGTTCAATTCCCACTACGTCAAGATTCACCAATTAGGAATGACTACAACAATACTAGCAATTGTTCATAAGTTGGCAATGGAGACAATAAAAAAGAGCTTGGTACGGATGATTACTTACGGGATACGAATGCCATGGAGACAATGTTGTTAGATGCATTCCAGAACGATGAGCTAGGGGATGATTCTCATATCAATGATACCATTTTTGAAAGCCTAAAATCTACTTCCACCACCCCTCTCTTTGGACCTAGTGCCCAGTTCATTTTTTTATAGGTGCATTTTTTCCCATCTATGTGGTCATATGGACATCATTTTCACACAGAGGATGCCGATGATGGACACATGAAACAAGACTGTGGAGTGGAAGTCAAGTTCGACCAATATAGTTGTGCTATCCACCATGATCAAAACACCATACATGGGAAGTTAGGTTACGTCGGAAAGATACAAGACATCATTCGAGTGGACTTCTCTTCTTTCCAATGTGTTATTTTTAGGTGCAAGTGGTGGGACAACTTTGATCAGAATAATGTAAAGGAAGATCGTGATAGTGGGATGATATGTATCAACTCTAAAAATATGTGGGATGAATCTAAGGAGCCTTATGTTTTCTCAAAACACTGCAACCAAGTGTTTTTTTACCCAAATGTGTTGGATAGAGATTGGTGGTTTGTATAAAGACACAACCCTAGATCAAAACATATTTTTGAGAACAATAATGTTATCATGTCAAGCGAGGAAGATAATGAGGGTGATGACAACACATAGTGATATGTACATGTTTTATTTCATCATTAATATTGTTGTTGTATCTTTTTGTTATATTCTTTATTTCGCTAATTATATTGTTTTTTATTCATCTTCTGACAGATGAAATGTTAAGTTAATTATAACAAATCTTTGAACAATTTTAGTCGGTTAATAGTCAGTTTAATGTGTAATGTGTTTGTATTTCAAATTATTTGTGATTGCATGGAACATTTGTTATTTAAACATATTTATATGTCGTTGCATATATTTAAAAATGTTTCATCTTCTTTAAGTATTTCCAATTGTGAAATCCTGAAAAATGTTAAATGTCCAGTTGAACTTTTAATGGGATATGAAATTCTACTTTTTATGTTGATATAATTATATGTAATGATATGGTTGATATGCATGTTTAATAGTACAACATTTTTGAGGATATGTTGACATGATGATTCAAAAATTGAGTTTATGTTCATTTATTTTGTATATTTAAAAGTAAGATTAACAAAAAATGTGGTTTATGTTCATTTATTTTGTAGATTTAAAAGTAAGATTAACAAAAAAATGTGGTTTATGTTTAAAAAATTAAATTTATAACATGATTTTGTGATAATTTGTTTTTTTTAACTAAAGTAGTGTTTGTTAGTTTGCATAATTTTATCATTGCTTTTGAAAATATTTATAAAATTATGCCCCCAATGTTGAGTAAAACCACAATTAATGAAGTAATATTTTGAAATTTGATAGCAATCAACTTACGAAATAACGTCAAAAAGAACAATAGGAAGATTTGCATCCATGCAATTTTAAAGTCAATAGAATGCTTATCATTGGAGATCATAACTTTTTTATAATAACAATTTTTAGTGTAGAAGAGTCTATTCAAAAGAGTAATTAGTACAATGTGAAATAATATTTATTCATATGTAATTTGTTTTAAAAAAAAAAGAAAAGTTAGAATTAATATGTATAATGAACTATCTATGCAATTATAGTTTCAATTTTATAATTATAGTTTCAACCGTATTGAACTTTGTAATTTATAAAAATAAACATGATGATGATAACCATCTTATAACAAACATAAACAACATCTAAAATACACATTTATATACACTAGCTAACATCATCTAATTATATATACCTCTAGCACATATAAACATCATTAATTAGCTAGCACACATATCTAATAATTTAACATGACATCATCATTGTTATCACATCTAACAAAAGACAAACATTTTCTAACATCATCATCACACACATCTAACAAGCATCATTTAACATACAGATCTATCAAACACATTTAACATTAAATATATCTAACATGACCTAAAAATGTATACATCAACATCAACATATTATAAATTAATTAAGTATATGATCATGATCAACAGGGAAAATGCATGTCTAATGAACAATGCTATAACATACACATCTATCAAGCACATTTAACATCCAAAATTAACATGACCTAACAATATACACATCAACATCAACATATAAATTAAGTACATCATCAACATGATCAATAGGAAAAACAACACCAT
>ML777453.1:1105234-1126281 GCA_009831015.1 Picea engelmannii | reverse complement strand
CCATAACAGTAATGGAGGCCTGGTCTGTAGTGGAGGATAATGGATGATGAATAGGTCCTTCCTACTCATCTAGGTGAGGTAAAAACCATATATATATATATATATATCATGGACAAGTCAAATAACTGCTATAACATATCTGGTCCAGTCGATGGCATAATCTGCATATCTATAACAGTAGTGGAGGCCTAGTCTGTAGTGGAAGATAATGGATGATGAATAGGTCCTTTCTACTCATCTAGGTGAGGTGAAAGAGGAGGATGGGGAATAGGTACGACATGCTCATCTAGGTGAGGTGAAAGAGGAGGATGAGGAATATGTGCTGCCTCCTCATGATTTGCGTGAGGTGAAGGAGGATGAGCAGGATGTGGAGAAGGATGATCACGACCACCCTCATCAATCAATGGGGTGCTGGACGAACGAGCCATACTGGAAGAAGAGACGTGCCTATCATCAAGAGCCCTTCTCACTGCTAGTATCCTAGCAACTTCGACGATATGACAAATAAGAGGAATCAAATCACGTGACATATCCCTCCAAAGCTCCAAGAGCATAGGATCTGCCATGATGTCTCACATCAGGATAGGGCAGACTACCACCACAGTCAAAAGTGTAGAGATTCGGTCGACCAACTCTGACCTGAATCTGGTATCGGGCCTACGATGCATGCCGCCAGGTATCTGCACTTGAGGACCCTAACCCACTTGATCCTCATGCATCATCACCTCATCATCATATACTAGGGGAGGAGGCATGTACCCAATGAAAGTGGCAATATTTTCAATATATATAGTACAAAACAATAATTACACAATTAATTCATTAAACAATTTAATAAAACAAGTTAAGGAACATGTTAGAATTAATTTTATTCTAATTAAGTAAGACAATAAAATGAAACTATATTAATTTAAACAAAACACTAATATTACCTCTATCATCTGGTGGCTCATATGTTGTGAAGAGGATGTTACAACATCCTTTCCAATCCAAACCCATGTAAGGACACAACACCATGACGAACATGTGATCCACCGCACTGCCTAGTAGCCCTAGTGCATCTGGCGCAATCCTGGCCGAAAACTCCACCTGGCCCCGCTTGGGCATCATCTCCCCCCACATGTGAATTCGCACATGAGTCCTCGGCCTAGGAGGCTGAAAAAATAAAATTGGCCTCATCTATGGAAACCTCTCAAAAAAAAAAAAAAAAAACTCTAAGGAAAATGGGAAGTTCGACCTCCCATGTATCATAGTCCAACATTTGTCGAGTGCTATACAAAAATGCCATAAACAAATGGTAGAACATATGATACACCATGGACGATGTACCAAAGAATCATCATAACAAAAAAGAGGGTAGCTAATGCACTACCCATCATTGATAAAACAGGCTATTGTAGTCACTATGAGTGAGAGGCACCTAACCTCCTCTGCACCGAAAGAGGTGATTTTCAACTATCCACTAGACATCTGAAAATCAATTGGGGATAGTACCTCAACCCCAATATATCACTAAGAGTACATGAGATGAATCTTACTGGAAACACCTATTGAGACATCTGGGAACTAGGAAAAATCCTCCTCTCTCCTGGATAGCTCAGTGATAAAGTAAACATCCTCCTCAGTGGGATGATACCACTGATCCAGACCCACATAGAAAGCTTTTCGATGGACATACCATTGATGGATCAGATGCACCAACAACCCAAATTACCCCTTAAGGGATGTATCCTCCTCATAGTACTTAAGGAGGCATACATCCCTCAAGAGAGCATGAGTAGCTGGAGTAATAGGGCGAGGGTACAAATCCCTCTCCCTCTCCCTCGCTTCCCATTCCCGTAAAACATTTTACAGGTCCACCCTCTACTACTACTGCTGCTTCTCTCTTCACTCACGTCTCTGCATGATTAACATATGAAATACAACAACCTCACTCATACATAAAACATTAAAAAAAATCTATTGAATGGTAAATTTATCTATAAATGCAGGAAATTAACTTCCTTCAAAAATTAAGATAATTGCATTAACGATGCACCAAAAAAAAGTCACGCACCATCCACGGTGCGCCCATATATATTGTGAGCACTGTGACCGGTGCATCAGTGTAAACTAATGCAATGAACAAAAATGTTCTACTATGTTATGCAGTGCATTGGAAAAAGGTACCGCATCAGGGCGCTACACTACAAACAATATGCCCCGGTGCGTTATGTTTATCATACACACCGCTTAAACCAAAAAATAAATTAAAATTTTAAATAAGATAAACAATTATTTAAAATTAAAAAAAAAACGCAGTGTGTATACGTTCCCTACATGCACCGGTGCATGTAACTAACATAGTCACACCTTCACATAAAATTTAACAAATTTTCGAGTATGGATCTTTATAACAGTGCGTTATGGTCGTTACTATCGCACCATGCACAGTGCCACCCAAAAAAAAACTAGGTGCACCTTAACACAATGTTACATTTCTCAGCGGTGAGTTTGGTAAACATGAACACCCTGGTACACATGTTTACCAACACACTGTGTAAAATATATTTGATAAGGGCGGTGCGCTATGTACTTTAACACCCCGATACATTATCTATACTTTGACGCACCGCCCTACGAGTTAAATGATTTTATCCCATGCATCGTTAAACGGACACCCCGGTGCATTTATGTTTACTAACACACCACCAAGAAACATAACAAGGTACACAATGCGCCCTATAAATTTACATGTTGCACTGTACGCAGTGCGAGCCGAGAGACTCAAATGCATCGCACAATTTTTATTTTTTTTTAACACTTAAAATTTCACTCCATTTTAAATTTTAAACCGGTGAAAACTTAAGTTAAACAAGGATATTACGTGGACATTTTGTTGTCGGGGATGCATGGTTGCGACGTCCTAAAAAAACCTAATTTTTCCCACCGTTTGGTAAAATTCAAAATTCACGTACCCAACAACAGATGAAAGGAACACAACCAAGGAAAGCACCGATGGAAGGGCACTTTAGATAGGGAAAAGTTGCACCGATTCTTTTGAGCTCTACAACACTGAGAATGGTAAAAATGATTTTTGCAGTCCACAATATTTTTTAATAAAACCCTGTTCTGGTGTGCCCGATTCACAACCGCACCGGGCCAAACATGTCTAATGAGCCCATCGATTAAATATTAAAAACAAACAGACTTGGCATGGTGCAAGTGTGTTTGTTTGCGCACCGGTGCATATACAACTCCATAGCACACCGTCTTTTATTTTTTTGAAAAACTACAATAATGCGATTTTTTTTGTTTAAGCATGAAATGATACAGTGTAATAATAGACGCCCCAATGCGCTTGGGTTTACAGAGCACACCAGATAAATTTGGAAATTAACCCTAACACGGTGCTCCATATTTTAGAACTGGTGCACATGGTACAATGGAGGGAATTGGTATATTTTTTTTGACACAATCCTACATTACTGCATAAATGTTTTTTATTTAACCGTATGATGGTGCGCTCTACTGAGATCGCACTGGTGCTTCCGGTGTTACGTTGCACACCGTGTATTTTTAAAACAATACTATTACGATGCGCCATTATTTCCCGGTGCGTCCTTATTTCCATAGCGCACCAGATAATATTGTTCTTTATTTGAAATAAACCTGCTATGGTGCGCTAGTTTTGAGGGCATCGATGCGCCTGTTGTCGAAAACACATCGGTGCATTATGTACTTATAAAATCACCAGTGTAAAAAAATTCGCTAAAACCTCTGAACGCTCACCTCCACTAGTATCATCCGCTATAAACAAATTTTCAGGATATTTTTATAGGGGCGTCTGCAAAAACCTCCACTAGAGGGTCTTTTCCTTGTAGTGAAAATGAATCTCTTAAGCCTAAGGAAGTGATTTCTATTGAAGATGATGAGTTTCCAAAAGGCTTGACTCCTCTTGAGAGTTCATTTTCAACGAGTGATGTTGGTAAAAATGAAAATGATGTAGAGGAGGAGTCAAAGAGGAAAGTTGGAGACATTGTCTCCATGAACATTGGAACATCAGACGATCCCAAGATTCTTAAAATAGGAGCCCAATGTTCACAAGAGGAAAAAGAAAAATTCATGGACTTATTCTGTGAATTCAAAGACGTCCTTTCTTAGTCATATTAGGATCTTCGTGGTTTTGATCCCAATATCATTCAACACACCATTCCTATTAAGGAAGGGGTGAAACCAGTAAGGTAGAGACAAAGGTATGTAAACCCTTCCCTCGAACCTACTATAAGAAAGGAAGTTGAAAAATTACTAAAAGATCAAATTGTCTTTCTAGTAAAGTATTATGAATGGGTCTCAAATCTAGTTCCTATACGGAAGAAAACTGGTGATATCAGGTTATGTGTTGGCATAGGTCTTGAAATTTTATGTTTCTTAATACCCCTTTATGTTCATTGACATGTCACCCTTACTCGTGTGGCATAGGTGTCAAACTTTTCCTTTTATTAGTACCCCTTTATATATGTGGACATGTTGCCTTCACAAATCCATATTTGTTTTTTCTCAAAATTAGTAATTTGGCAATTGCATTGAGTTCTTCCTAAGAACCATCTATGGCCACTACAAACCTCCCAAGTTATGGTTAGAACATTGTTGGAAAATTAATTGTCATTGATGTCAACCCTAGATATCAACTCTAAAGTCCAAGTAATTGGTGTATTTGAAGAAGTCTCTAAATTGGTCCCCTTATGGCATATCTCTAAGAATGGCCCTCATAGGAAGACGCTTTGAAGAAGTCTACAAGTATCCCTAGAAATATGGCCAAGTGGTTAAGTAGTTAAGAAGCCCCGATGGTGTAGTCATGGAGCCAAAATTTGATTGAAGAAGAATACCATGAAGGAAATTGAAAATTCATGTAATACATCCATATATTGATAGTTCTCATCATATTGTTTCCAACGATAGGTGGTATGTCACGTGGTTCCTCATGGTTGAGAAGATTTTCCATCTTAAAGATGAATCCCCAAAAGAAAATGAAGAAGACCCAGATCTAAGGACAAAAAGTTACAAGTCAACCCTTAAAAAGTGTTGCAAACAATAAGTTACAAGTTGGCCCCATTGCAATGAATATTAAAATAAATATTAAGGATATCCTTGTTAAAATTTGCCCCAATGGAATAATCATTAAAAATTAAATTAAATTTTGTTTGGGTCAAGTCAACCCTAAAAAGAGGGTGCTAGATCTAGTATAAATAAGGCACCTCGGAGTTCATTTGTGATATCAACTCAAGTGATTTATATCCGAGGTAACCAAGGAGATTTGAGGTGAATTTCAAAGGGAAGATGAAGTGAAGAAGGGTGAAATTCCAAGGGAAGATGAAGTCTTGTGATGATGTGTTCTAAGGTATGTTATTTAAATGTCATCTTACCATTTTCGCTATACCATTTTTTCTAGAATGATTCAGATAGTGAAACTTGGAGGATTTTGAGAAGACATATCAAGGTACATGTGGTAAACATATCAGCTTCTGGTTCATTTTACTTTTGGAGATACACTCTGTGGAAGATAGGGTTTTTGACTAGTCCTGTAACTAGTCTCAAACAAGTGTTCTGGGTAAAACAATCATAACGTCTTCATAGAGGATCCAAATTCCATGAGAGAAATTACATTGGAAAGAGTACAATTTGTAGTATATTTTGTGTGAGTTTCAAAATCAGATATCAAATATTGAGCATGTGGCATGCTATACAATTTCGCTCTCTAGAATAGGCCAAAATTCAACAAGGTATGCCATTTTCGCTATAAATCCTTTTTAGGAACGATTTGAGTGAAACTTGGAGAAATTCCAGAGGAGATATTGGAGAAGATTGGGTATAGGTTTCAGACCTTTGTTTATTACAAGTACAAAGTTATACTTGTTGGAAGTTAGGGTTTGTGACTAATATGAAAACTAGTCCCAAAGAGGTGTTTGAGATAAACTTAAGAAGTGATGTTTTGGCACATATCTTTGGCACATGGTTCAGGTATCTCTTGGAAACTTTGGTACATGGTTTGAGGCATGTGTTTGAGGTATATATTAAATGTTAGTACATGTTTGAGGAATATACTTGGCACACGTATAAGGTATATGGTTGGATGCACATATTGATGTTGGCACATGTATTTTGGTGATGATGAGGTTTTAGTATCAGTGACAGTAACAGTGAAAGGTTGATTTTGGATTGATGATGATGATGTTTCAGTATCATTGATAGTTACAGTGATAGGTTGATTATGGCTTGATGATGATGATGTATTAGTATCAGTGACAATGATAGTAATAGTGACCAGTTGAGTATCAGTGACAATTATAGTAAAAATGACAGTGATAGGTTGATTATCAGCGACAAGTTGATTATACATGACAATTTTGGTGACAGGTTAAGTCTCCATTTATATTTCAGGGTGACAGGGTGGTGCAAGGCAGGAGATTGAAGTCTCCTTCAAGTTGGTGCCTGCAAACTAGGGAGTTGGAGCCTCATTCCAGTTGAAGCGGGAGAATACAGGGAGTTGGAGCTTCCTTCAGGTTGGTGCCTGTAAACTAGGGAGTTGGAGCCTCCTTCCAGTTGGAGATGGAGAATATAGGGAGTTGGAGCTTCCTTCAGGCTTGAGACTGCAAATTAGAGGGTTGAAGCCTCCTTCCAATTGGAGCTAGAAAATTCAGGGAGTTGTAGCTTCCTTCATGATGGAGCCTGTAAACAGGGGGTTGCATCCTCCTTCCAGTTGGTGTTGGAGAATTTGGAAGTTGGTGTGAAAGCATTCTGTGGTTTTCTTCTATTTGGGTTTCCACGTAAAATTCTAGTGTACCGTGTATTTGTGGTTATATGTTATTCATTGTTGAATGGCATTGTTAATGATATATTGAATGCAATCATAAGTGATAAATTGATTGATAAGTTGAAGATTACATGTTCTGATTAAAAGTGGTAAACAATGCTCAATACTAATTCACCCCCCCTCTCAGTATTGGTGAATATTCCAACAATTGGCATCAGAGTAGGTTCCTTCAAAATCAGTCTAACCACTGGAAGGTAGATCATGGATTTCACTAAGGATGGAGCACCAATGTTTGATGGTCAACATTATACCTTATGGAATAAAAGGATGAAAACATTTTTATAGGCACAAGGATTTGATGTTTGAGAAGCAATAGTAGATGGATATACATCACTTGCCACTCCTCCAATTGATAAAGATGGAAAGAAAATCAATGAAAACAATTCGAAGGATAAAATTACTATTCTAGGTAGTATGGTTGATTCAATATTTGTCAAAGTTATGCATTGCAATACTGCAAAGAATCTTTGGGACAAAATTTAAAACATTTATGAAGGAGATGCCAAAATAAAAGGGGATAAACTTCAAACCTATAGAGGTAAATTTGAACAACTAAAGATGAAGGAACATGAAGATATTGTAGCTTACTTTCTACGAGTTGATGAAATAGTAAATACTATTAAAGGATGGGGAGAAGAAATTAAAGAACCAATAATTGTTCAAAAATTACTAAGGTCTCTTCCAATGAGATTTGATACTAATATTTCATCCCTAGAAGAAAGAGAAGATCTTGCTATGCTAAGCATGGACGAGTTACATGGAATCCTTACATATTATGAAATGTGAACATAGAAGGATAATCCACCGAGGAAGGAAGCAACTTTCAAGGCATCCAAGAAGACAAAGAAGAATAAACAAAAGGAAAAGTAAAATTATAACTTCATCAATGATTTAGAGGAAGATGAAGAAATGTACAACTTCATAAGAAAGTTGAAGAGAGGAACCAACAAGTACAAAGGTATGTAGATTTTAACCTTGTACAATATTTAATGCAAACAAATTTTTAGTAAAAGAAAAAAAAGATACAATGGAAAATACACACATTACACCGAGATTTTTCCCCTGTAAACCCAAACCAGGAAAAACAACATATTCTATATTCATTCATAGTGATACATTGTTTACAATACAATATACATATAGGATAAAACGACATCCAAAACCCTAACCTAATGATCTGGATTAGTCAACAACCCTAATTCCTTAACCGAAAATAGAAAAACATCGGCAAAAACCATGTGTCGAAAAATCGCCCAACAATGGACATGAAAATTGAGGCGACAGAAAAAATGAGGCAACAATGTGACACGTTTCCTATGGAAAAAATAAATTCTAACACATACCCAACAAGGTATGCTTCTTTTGAAATGTTTAATTGTGGTAAAATTGGCCAAGTTGCTTCTAAATTTCCTTATGGTAAGAATTCATATAGTGATGAAGAAGAAGTTCCTAAGAAAGAAAAAAAATATCAGAAGGGAAACAAGAAAGGAGATAAAAGAAAAATACTCAAGAAAAGCTTCTACTCAAGAGAAGAAAATTCCTCATCTGATGAAGATGATGATAGTAACAATGATTCATAAACAATACTCTTCATGGAAATGAAAACTTAGAAAGAAAATGGCAAAGATTATGAAGAAGGTGAAGTGGATCTTGAAGCGGAACTAATCGACATCTTAAGTGAGATAAAAAGAGAAAGGAAGAAAAAAAAATCACTCAAGGAAGAATTGATCAAACTAAAGGTGAGTTCTCAAAATCCCAAAGAAGTTGATCATTTAAAAACCAAGGAAAAAGAAGCAGAAAAGAGAGAAAAGATATTGACAAGTCATCTCAAGGAAATATCTAAGGACTTAAACGAACTTGAAGTAGAATTTAATCAACATGAAAGAAGACTTGAAGAAGAAATCATCTCCTTGAAAACCAAACTTGAAGAAACAAAGAGAACAAAAAAATTAATGAAGATCCAAATGATGAAGAAAGGAGAAGATCGTGATAAACGAAGGCATGAATTTAGAAGGACTACAACACAAACAAGATCATTCACTTCCAGGTATCAAAGTTTCTTTTATGGTTATTGTTTACTTGTAATAAATTTGGACATAAATTTGTGGATTGCAAAGCGTATGGAAGAAATGTTCAAACAAGAGATGATTATGTGGCTCCCTATGATATTGAATGTTACAAATTCCACAATTATGGACATATAGCTCGTGATTTCAGAAGCATGATGAAGTATTCCATGGAAGAAAACACCGATATCAAATACAAGAAAGTTTGGAGAAGAAAACAAGAACAATAATAACATGTGAATAAAGAGCTCCCAGAGATCATACTCACATGAATTGCAGAAGTACACGATTATGATGAATCTACATGAAATAAGTAAGATGTCAGAATTCAGGAAGACAATGAATCTACAGACAAAGAGGAAGATGACTCCACAATTGGGTGGCTTCAACCATTTTTCTAAGACATCCTGCTTGGAGACTCCCAACAATGTGAATATTGAAGATAGGGAGTCTAAGCAACAATTACATATTGAAGAACTATCTTTCATGAATTATGAAGTGTTCACAGTTTTTGGGAAAGAAGATTCAGAATGACAAAAGTGCAGAATGTCTTGTGACAAATTGGTTATTAAGAATAAATTTTTATCCCCGTGCAAACTTGTAGAGTTTTATTTGAAGACAAAGAAGACCAGTAAACATATTTGATTTAGCTTGAAAAGGGGGAATGCAAAGTGATCAGTTGCAATATATTCGAAGAATCTCTCAAAATGATGAAGTGGTAGATTAGTCAACAATATGTGCAATTATGTAGTAGAGTTATGGAAAACTGTTTTGACTTATGGACAAATATGATTTCATGAGATATTTGGGAGGTCTAGAAGACAATACTTGACATGAATCAAAGAGGATACATGACATTGGATGAAAAACATGAGCTCATAAGGAATTGCAGAAAGGAATATGGACTCATTGTAAATCATATGACTTAGAAGTAGAGTGTATTGACAAGTGAAACTAGCTAGGAAGGAAAGCAGTGAAAGACACAACAAGATAGAGAGAAACCATCAGGAAGAGTTATACTATCAAGAGAATATTGTTGGATGATTATGTCATTGATGTTAGTTTGATGAAGATGAAAACCCATGAAGGCTTGAAGTAAAGTGATGAAGAAACCTTAACATGAATTCTTTTCATATACGCTAGTAGATTATAGTAATAGGAATCCCCAAATTGATCAACACGACATCTTGCAAAAGAAGACAAGGGGAGAGAAATCATCATATGAAGTTAATATTAATGTCAAAAGGGAAGAGAAAGAACAAAAGTAGGAGAGAAAGATCAAAGAAGGTATATTGTCAGGGGGGGTTACTCTTTTCCATTGATATTAAAGGGGAAGATAAAGATCAGGAGAGAAAGATCAGAAGCATGAAGACAGGGGGAGCAAACCCAAAGAGAGTTATCCTTTGCCATTGATGTCGAAGGGGAAGAGAAACATGATGTGAGAAATATCGAAAGCAATGTCACGGGGGGAGTATGAGTGTTGCCATCAATGCCAAAGGGGGAGATTGTTAGAAAGTTAGTTGTCATTGATGTCAACCCTAGATGTCAACTCTAGAAGAAGTCCAGGTAATGGGTGTATTTGAAGAAGTCTCCAAAGTGGTCCCCTTATGGCATAGATCTAAGCATGGCCCTCATGGGAATATGATTTGAATAAGTCTACAATAAATCATGGAAATATAGCCAAGTGGTTAGTAGTTAAGAAGCCCCAACGGTGTGGTCATGGAGATTGAAGTTGATTGAAGAAGAAGACAATGAAGGGAATTGCAAATGAATGTAACACATCCATAGATTGATATTCCTCATCATGTGATTTCCAATGGTATATGGTACGTCATGTGGTTCCTCACAGTTGAGGAGTTTTTACCTCTTAAAGATGAAGCCCTGAAAGCAAATGAAGAAGCCCTAGATCTAAGGACAAAAAGTTACAAGTCATGCCTTAAAAATTGTTGCAAACAAGAAGTTACAAGTAAGCCCCATTGCAATGAATATTAAAATAAATATTAAGGATATTGTTGGTAAAGTCAGCCCCAATGGAATAATCATTAAAAATTAAATTGAATTTTATTTGGGTCAAGTCGGCCCTAAAAAGAAGGTGTGAGATCTAGTATAAATAAGACACCTAGGAGTTCATTTGTGGTATAAAATCAAGTGATTTTTATCTGATATAACCAAAAATATATGATGTGAATTTCATAAGGAAGATGAAGTGAAGAAGGATGAAATTCCAAGGGAAGATGAAGTCTTGTGATGATGTGTTTTATGGTATGTTATTTAAAGGTCATCTTACCATTTTTTCTATAACTTGTTTTCTAGAATGATTCAGATAGCGAAACTTGGAGGATGTTGAGAAAACATATCAATGTAAATGTGTTAAGAATTTTATCTTCTGGGTCATTTTACTTTTGGAGATATACTCTGTGGAAGATAACGTTTTTGACTAGTCATGTAATTAGTCTTAAACAAGTGTTTTGGGTAAAACAACCATAACGTCTTCATAGAGGATCCAAATTCTATGCGAAAAATTGCATTAGAAAGAAAACAATCTATAGTATCTTATGTGCGAGTTTCAGAATCATATATCAAATATTTAGCGCGTGACATGTTGCACAAGTTCTCTCTCTAGAATAGTCCATAATTCAACAAGGTCTACCATTTTCGCTATAAATCCTTTTTAGGGACGATTCGAGTGAAACTTGGAGGAATTTAAGAGAATATATTGAATAATATTGGATACAAGTTTCAGATGTTTATTCATTATAGGTGCAAATTTATACTTGTTGAAAGTTAGGGTTTGTGACTAATCCATAAACTAGTCCCAAAGTGGTGTTTGAGATAAACTTAAGAAGTGATGTTTTGGCACATATATTTGGCACATGGTTGAGGTATATCTTGGACATTTTGGTACATGGTTTGAGACATGTGTTGTTATATTTTTTGAGATATATCTTGGATGTTTTGGTACATGTTTGAGGCATATATTTGGTGCATGTATAAGGCATATGGTTGGATGCACATCTTGATGTTGGCACATGATTGAGACATATATTTGGTACATGGTTTATGGATGTTATGGATCATATATATTGGCACATGATTTGATGCATATCTTGGTGATGCCATGTATATGTTTTGAGATGTTTTCTTGGTGATCTTGGCATATGATTTATGTGAGTGGATCTGGTTTTGGTGATGATGAGGATTCATTATCAGTGACACTTATAATGACAGGTTGAGTCTGGCTTGATGATGATGATGTTTCAGTATCACTGACAGGTTGAGTCTAGATTGATGTTGATGATGTATCAGTATCGATGATAGTGACAGTGAGAGGTTGATCATCATTGACAGTGAAATTGACAGGTTGATTATCTGTGACAATTTCGGTGACAGGTTGAGTCTCAATTTATATTTCATGGCACAGGGTGGTGCAAGGTAGGATATTGAAGTCTCCTTCAGGTTGGTGCCTATAAACTAGGGGGTAGGAGCCTCTTTCCAATTGGAGCTGGATAATATAAGGAGTTTAATCTTCCTTGAGGTTGGAGCCTGTAAATCAGGGGGTTGGAGCCTCCTTCCAGTTGGAGCTGGAGAATTCAAGGATTTGTAGCTTCCTTCAGGTTGGATACTGTAAACAAGGGGTTGGAGCCTCCTTCTAGTTGGTTCTAGAGAATTTAGAAGTTTGTGCTTCCTATGAATGTAATATTTTGATATATAAGAAAGCATTATGTGGTTTTCTCCCATTTGGGTTTCCACGTAAAATTATGGTGTACTATGTATTCTTGGTTATATGTTATGCATTGTTGAATGACATTCTTAATGACATATTGAATGCAATCATAAGTGATAAATTGATTGACAAGTTGAATATTACATGTTCTGATTAAAATTAGTAAAAAGTGGTCAATACTAATTCACCCCCCTCTTAGTATTGGTGAATATTCCAACAAACATTGGTGCCCAATAAACATGGAGTTAAATTTTAATCCCTAAGATTTTTAGGCTCAAAAATCAATTGACGACTACCTGATGTGACACCTGCTCGATGAAGTGCCTATTTATGAACAAATTTGCATCATTAAATCATGTAGCATAAAGTTTTTATGCACATTCTAAGATCTTGTTTAGGTATGGAACATGGGTTGAGCTGAGTTAGACACACCACACTGCAATGTGAATGACATTAAGTCTACTCCAGAGATTTTCATAACACTGCATTGCATAAGATAAATCCTTTAAAATCCAATTCTTCTCCTTTGGAAATTCAATTGATTCCATCAATATATGGAATTTCCTTCACCAACACATCACATGCCATAAGTACCATACACATCAAAATTGGAGAAATTCTAGCTGGGTTATTAGTTAATCATACTAGGAATGTTGTAGAAATACGTAACAAAAATAATATAAGAATAAAATGCGTATAATTTGATTAGTTTTGAAAAAATTAAAAACAATTTATTGCTTTCTCACAAATTGAGATTTTACTGAGCCCTAGAAAAGCAACCATCCTAACCACTCCTAACACTTGGAAACTAGAGATTGATGTTACCGAGAGGTAAATTTAGTATTCATTTTATTTGTGAAGATTAAATGTTATTTGAGCCTCAACGAAAGTATCCAATGGTAATTTGCATAGGTAAGCACAACTTTGCATGAATAAATGAGATGAATTGACAAATATTATAAGATATACTATGTTGTGTTTGAACATTCACATCTCAGTCAAGGGGACTTGATAGCATCTGTCAACCAATGTTCACATTTTCACACCACTTGACGTAGTTCTCTTATAATATGTATCATTTGTGTTGATTATATATAGATTAATTCTATTTTATTTAAGGAATGGAATCTGGAGTTTCTTGTGAGGATTTTTGGATGGATTTGAACATGAAACTGTGAGGTAAAATTCTTTTTTAAAAATGTCTGTAGGTTTGTATTATTGAATTTGTCAAGTTTCTTGCTACATATGTTGAATTGTTGAATTTTGCAAGGATTCTTCATCTATTTATTGGTGAGTCAAACTATTCTCTCTCCGGAGTAAATGAAAAGGGTCCATAAACTCATCAACGAATTTGAAAGCAACCATGTTATATTGTCTACAAATAAATCCATTATGTCTAGTATTTATATAAATTACAATGATTCTTTTATTTCAACAAGAAGAAGCATGGTGGTTTGGAAAAATGTTTCAAGTTGTATGAAATTATGAAATTATATAAGTGATATACAATTCAAGGATATAGAAACAATACATTTTGAGTATTTGTGAGATAATATGCCATTCTCCAAAGGGAGAATATCATTTTTCTCCCAATTAGGACCACCAATGACCTTTTGAAGATTGAGGAGAATTTTGAAAAAATCTGAATTCTATTAATTGTTATAAAATATTAATTAATTCTATTAATTCTGAATTCTATTAAGCTGATTTGAGTTTTTGTACATAGAAAATATGAGATGGAAACTTCAATGATGCACAGAACTATGTTGGACATTATGGGACTCATTTTCTGCTAAATTTAATTGTGTGACTAAGCATAACTTCATGGAGACATTGAGGAGATTTTTTTTTTGATAATTTGGTGAAATTGTCAAAGTAGAAGGATACCATTGGCCTGAAGAACTACATAAGATGTTGTGTTATGACCAGTTTGCAATACATATTGAAAATTGATATCATATGCATTCATAGAAAAAGATAACACAACTGTAAAATATGAACATCAAAGGCTGTGATAAACAATTGTGTATTTTCCTTGTGAGGATGTCAAGGATATGCCCAAGGCATTGCGTCTTCCCTACTCTTGCACAAAGAACACATTGAGAATAGGAGTTGTCTCCCAATTAGGACCACCAATGTCCTTTTGAAGGTCGAGGCTTTTGAAAACTTCTGAACTATCAATTGTTATAAAATTTGACAAGAATAACTTATAGTTATATATGTCGAAAACTAATCAAGTTTTTTTTCATAGCAAATATGAGATGGAAACAACAATGATGCGTAGAACTGTGTTGGACATCGTGGGACTCATTTTCTGCTAAAGTTAATTGTGCGAGTTTTTTTTTTTAAGTGTTTGATATAAAATTTGTTTGGGTTATATTAGTTTGTATATTTTATTTGTAGAGCGGAGTTGATAAAAACGCTATATGACCTTTCACCTCTCACTAAGATATAATGTATTGAGATAATATTTTTAATCTCTTTCATCGAAACTTTCACTTTTTCTTAGTACCCCTTTATCTTTGCAGACATGTGACCCTTGCTGATTTGGAAGAGGTTTTGACCTCTTCTTTTCCTTGGTTCCCTTTCTCTTTGCTAACGTGGCATAGGTTTCAAACTTTTCTTTTTATTAGTACCCCTTTATATTTTTTGACGTGTCACCCTTTCTCATGTGGTGTAGGTGTCAAAATTTTCATTTTCTTACGACCCCTTTATATTTGCAGACATGTCACCCTTGTTGACAAAATTTTCATTTTCTTACGACCCCTTTATATTTGCAGACATGTCACCCTTGTTGACATGGCATAGGTTTCGACCTTTTATTTTTATTACCACCTCTTTATCTTTGATGACGTGTCACCCTTGCTGACAAGGCATAAGTTTCAACCTTTTCTTTTACTTAGTAACACTTTATATTTTCTAACATATCACACTTACTGATGTGGCATAAGTGTCAAACTTATATTTTCCTTAGTACCCCTTGCTCTTAGCTGACATGTCACCCTTGCTGAGTTGGCATAGTTTTCGACCTCTTTGGTTTCTTATTACCCCTTTCTCTTTGTTGACATGGCATAGGTGTCAAACACTTAGTTTTCTTAGTACCCCTTTATCTTTGTTGACATGTCACCATTTCTCATGTGCCATAGGTGTCCAAATTTTCCTTTTCTTAGTACCCCTTTATATTTGTTGACATGTCACCCTTTCTAACAAGGTATAAGTGTTGACATGTCACCCTTTCTAACAAGGTATATGTGTTGACATGCCACCCTTTCTAACAAGGTATAGGTGTATTTGTTAACATGTCACCCTTGCTGACATGGAATATGTGTCTACCTTATGTTTTTATTAGTACCCCATTCTCTCTATTAAAGTGTCACCCTTTCTAATGTGGAATAGGTTTCAACCTATTCTTTTTCTCAGTACCCCTTTTTTTTTGTTGACATGTCATAGGTGTCAATATTTTCCTTTTCTTAATAACCATTAATCTTTGTTGACATGTCACCCTTGATCATGTGGCATAGGTGTCAAACTTTTCCTTTTCTTAGTAACCCTTTTTCTTGATGGACATGTCACCCTTGTTGACGTGCCATAGGTGATAACATTCTCTTTTTCTTAGTACCCCTTTCTCTTTGTTGATGGGTCACCTTTCCTGCCAAATCATAGTTGTCAACCTTTTATTTTTGTTAGTACCCCTTTATGTTTGTTGATGTGTCACCCTTACTGATGTGGCACAAGTGTCAACCTTCTCTTTTTATTAGTACCACTTTCTCTTTGTTGATGTGGCATAGGTTTTGAACTCTTCATTTTCTTAGTACCCCTTTCTCTTTGTTGATGTGGCATAGGTGTCCAAGTTTTTTTCTTAGTATGCCTTTATCTTTGTTGGCGTGTCACCCTTGCTCATGTACCATAGGTTTTGAACTTTTCCATTTCTTAATACCCCTTTATCTTTGTTGAAATTTCAACCTTGTTGATGTGGCATGGGTGTCAACCTTTTCTTTTTCTTAGTACCCCTTTATATTTGCTGGCATCTCACCCTTGCTGAGAAGGCACAAATGTCAACCTTTTATTTTTCTTAGTACCCCTTTGTATTTGCTGAGGTGTCACCCTTGCTAATATGGATTAGATGTTGAACCTCTATTTTTCTTAGTACCCCTTTCTCTTTGCTGACATGGCATAGGTTTCATCCTCTTTTTTTTCTTAATGCCCCTTTCTCTTTGCTGACATTGCATAGGTGTCGAAATTTTCTTTTTTTTAGTACCTCTTTATCTTTTTTAATGTGTAACCCTTTCTCATGTGCCATAGGTGTCAAACTTTTCCTTTTATTAGTACCCCTTTATCTTTGGGGACATGTCACACTTACTAACGTGGCATAGGTCTCGACCTTTATTTTTTGTTAGTACCCCTTTATCTTTGTTGGTGTGTCACCCTTGCTGACAAGTCATATGCATCGACCCTTTATTCTTCTTAGTACCCTTTTATCTTTGTTGATGTGGCATAGTTGTTTACCTTCTCTTTTATTGATACCCATTTCTCTTTGGTGATGTGTCACCCTTGCTAGTTTGGTATAGGTTTTTACCTCTTCTTTTTCTTAATACCCATTTATCTTTGCTGATGTGCCATAGGTTTTGAATTTTTTTTTTTCTTATTACCCTTTTATCTTTGTTGATGTGTCACCCTTTGTCATGTGGCATATGTGTCGAACTTTTCCTTTTCTTAGTACCCCATTATCTTTGCGAAAATGTCACCCTTGTGGATGTGGCACATGTGTTGACGTTTTATTTTTCTTAGTACCCCTTTATCTTTGCTGACGTGTCATCATTGCTAGTGTGGCATAGGTGTTGAACTTATCTTGTTATTAGTACCCATTTTTATTTGCTGATGCGTCACCATTGTTGGCATGGAATTGGTTTCGATCTCTTATTTTTCTTAGTACCCCTCTCTCTTTCTTGAAGTTTTTATAGGTTTCTAACTTTTCCTTTTCTTAGTACCCCTTTATTATTGTTGACATGCCACCCTTGCTCATGTGGCATAGGTGTCGAAATTTTCCTTTTCTTAGTACCCTTATAGCTTTGAGGACATGTAAACCTTGGTGATGTGGCATATATCACAACCTTTTATTTTTCTTAGTATTCATTTATATTTGCTGAAGTGTCACCCTTTTGACAAGGCATAGGTGTTAACATTTTCTTTTTGTTAGTACCCATTTATCTTTGCTAACCTGTCACCCTTGCTAATGTGGTGTAGGTGTCGAACTTCTCTTTTTCTTAGTACCCATTTCTCTTTGCAGACATGTCACCCTTGTCGAAATGAAAAAGATTTCAACATCTTATTTTCCTTAGTACCCCTTTCTCTTTTCTAACGCGGCATAGGTGTCAAAATTTTCTTTTTCGTAGTACCCCTTTATCTTTGTTGACGTATCACCTTTGCTCATGTGACATAGGTGTCAAAATTTTACTTTTATTAGTACCCCTTTATCTTTGCAGACATGTCACCCTTATTGACATGGAATAGGTGTCAACCTTTTATTTTTCTTACTATCTATTTATCTTTGGTGACATGTCACCATTGTCGACAAGGCATAAGTGTCGACCTTTTATTTTTCTTAGTACCTCTTTATATTTGCTAATGTGTAACACTTGCTACTGTGGAATATGTGTCATACTTATATTTTCCTTAGTACCCTTTGCTCTTAGCTGATAGGTAACCCTTGCTGAGTTGGCATAGGATTCAACCTCTTCGTTTTCTTAGTAACCCTTTCTCTTTGTTGACATGGCATACATGTCAAATTTTTATTTTTCTTAGTACCCATTTATCTTTGTTGACATGTCACCCTTGCTCGTGTTGCATAGTTGTCAAACTTTTCCTTTTCTTAGTACCCATTTATATTTGTGGAAATGCCATCCTTTCTAACGTGGCATAGGTGTCAACCTTTTCTTTTTCTTAGTAACTGTTTATTTTTGTTGATGTAGCACCCTTGCTAACAAGGCATAGGTGTTGACCTTTTATTTTCCTTAGTACTTCTTTATATTTGTTAACATGTCACCCTTGCCAATGTGGAATATGTGTCAACCTTATCTTTTTCTTTGTACCCCTTTCTCTTTGCTGAAGTGTCACCCTTGCTGTCATGGAATATGTTTCAACCTCTTCTTTTTCTTAGTACCCCTTTCTCTTTGTTGAGGTTGCGTAGGCGCCAAAATTTTATTTTTCTTAATAACCCTTTATCTTTGTTGACATGTCACCCTTTCTTATGTGGCATAGGTGTCAAACTTTTCCTTTTCTTAGTACCCCTTTTTATTTACAAATAGGTCACCCTTGCTAACATGGAATAGGTGCCAACATTTTATTTTTCTTAGTACTCCTTTATCTTTGCTGACGTGTCCCCCTTGCTGACAAGGCATAGGTGCCAACCTTTTATTTTTGTTACTACCCTATGTTGATGTGTCAACCCTACTAATGTGGCATAGATGCTGACCTTTTCTTTTTATTAATACCCCTTTCTAATGTGGAATAGAAAAATTCATGGACTTATTCTGTGGATCCAAAGACGTCCTTGCTTAGTCGTATTAGGATCTTCGTGGTTTTGATCCCAACATCATCCAACACACCATTCTTATTAAGGAAGGGGTGAAACCAATAAGGTAGAGATAAAGGTATGTAAACCCTTCCCTCGAACCTACTATAAGAAAGGAAGTTGAAAAATTACTAAAAGATCAAAGGGTGAAATCATGGAGATGGGTTACACTTTTGCTTGTTTTATGAGAAAAAAAACTGTATTTTCACAAGTTATTCAACTTCCGACATACAAAAATATTTTTTTTATTTAGAATTTCACTTTACAGTAAAAACAAAACTTGTGAAGAATTGTGTTAGCTTTCCAATGACTATTTTTCAATTTTTTTATTATTATGATTTGATATGTCAATTTCACAATTGTTTAACAGTATGTTCCTTAAACATGAAATGAATGATAATGAGTTACTTATTTCTACAACAATGTATATATTATTAAACTTATGTTTTTAAGAAACGAAATATACTGCAACAATCTACAGAGACTCTATTTTATTATGACTATCATTTTGAATCTAACGGATAAAAATTATAATTTCTAGAATTTTTTGAAGTTGACCAAGCTGAAAACGTTGCAGATTTTAAACACATGTTTTTCTACACATTGTATCTATCTTAATTTTTACTTAAAACTAAAATCTAAATATACCCTTTTGAAAAGAACAATTTACGAATTATGAATATATTTTTTTCCAAATTTTTCACTGTATATTTTTAGAGATACCAATATTTCATTTCACCGAATCATAATGTCTGCTGGAAATATTATGTAGTGACTTTTTTTTAAAATCAAATAAAATTAGATGAAAATAAAGAAAATGAAAACAAATTATAAGAATTGAAAGTAGATTCAATTTTGGAAATGCTGGTGTCATTTTTGAAACCAAATTTTCAGTGTTTGCAAGAGTCCGCAACCTTCGAAGTTTAGTTAAGCTTGGGGCAATTCTCTGGTTTTAGTTTTCAGTCCCAATTTCCTTTTTTCGGCCGAAAGACTGTTGAATGAATTACGTCCGTCAGAAAAAATGAAGCGACACATCGTATCGTTTTCTTTCGCACCAAATTGTATAAATAGGCTTTCAGCCGAACACATTTAACAAAATTCATCAAATGAACAGAGAGATATCAACTCGAGGATAGGGATTTCAAAGCATTTCTATTACTGATTGCAGCTGTATTCTTTTATTTCTTTATTTCTTCCCTTTGTTCCATAGGCTTAATCAGAGGATCGATATCAATACATGGTGGTTTTATAGAGCACTTAAACAAAGTTTCGAATCATCTTTTTGGTTTTTTTTGAATAAGGTAAATGATGTTTGTTCAAGTTTTTATTGGAATAACACTTTATATGTTGAAAGATAAATGTTGAGCATTTTTTCAAGGTGAAGTCTTTGTTGAACATATCTTTTACAGATAACTATAAAATTCATGGGAAACAAAAGTTTGTGCAAAAGAAAATATGATCGCACTCGAGATGATACTCACCAAATCGAACAAAGGAAAGAGCTTTATCGGAGAAAGAAACAAGAACGTGCAAATATTGAAGAAAGAAACGATGATAACGTCAATAGAGATTTTCGACAAGAAGAAGTTCAACCAGGTATGCATGCCATATGATGATCGAGCACATGACACACATTGGGACTATATTCAGAAAGTACAAAATTCAAAGTATAGAATTCAAATTAAAAATGTTGTAAATAATATAATTGATTGTAATTACAATTTGATGTTTTTCAAAAAACATAAATAGATTTGTCTCATAATGTCGAAGAAGACGTTGAAACTGAAATTGAATCAGAAGACAAATCACCTATAGGTATGTGTACATAAATTT
>ML777453.1:1043307-1070682 GCA_009831015.1 Picea engelmannii | reverse complement strand
GAAACAACATGATGTATACTATCCATTCATGGGTGTTGTATATGCATGTGCATTTTCCTTCATGTCCAAATACCTTTATCAATCTTGCAGTCCAAAACCCATGACTAGGGTTGACATCAATGACAACAACCAATATTCCAACAGCAACAGATTCTTACGCAAGATATGGATTCTCACATATGACTGTGCACTACTTGCAGTAGTCACCTTGCACTCCTTGCAAAGGAAATATTACTCTATTTCTCCTGAGATTTACAAGTCGAAACAGACCCTGTCAACGTACTCCTTGCAGAATGTCTGCACACCTTGCACCAGTGCACGAAGAAAAGTGATTTTTTAAAATTTTATGCAAGAATTTCAAAGCTACATACACTCATAGAAAGATTCATTCATTCTTGAAAATATTAACGACAACAACAGGGAAATTGTAAACAATATTCACACCATACATTGGATCAAATTTCCTCTGTTATCTTCATTCAAAAATCAAGAAAATGGTTATAGCTCAGAGCAATAACTACTGTTCACAAATTCCTACTTGCTCATAATTCTCGTAACCCTCTTTAGGGCATACAAAAACTCTCTTTATACAAAATAAACAAACTAACTACTACCTAATTGCGGTTACATCGAGACTAGGGTTAAACTCCCAGGTCACGTGTGCTCATTTTTGTCTATGCGCATGATCTTTCCTTTTTTTGTTTCTATCAACTACCAAATATCTGCAGTACCGGCTTGCGTTCAAGGTTTTGAATTGGTCCTTAGGCATTGAGTTGTCCTACCACGTGTACCTTCTAATGATTCTCCTGCATCACACATCTTGCATCACTGCAGGGTGTGATACCCTCAAGTGTCGCATGTTGCACCACTGCAGGGTGCGACATTGTCTCAGGTTTCTTCATTCACTTGTACATTTGGGTCATTTTCTGATGACATGTTCATAGCAATTTCCACTTTATATTATTGGGAGAACGATGAACATTATACCCCCTCAAACGTCATTTCACATGACGTTGTTATACCGACGACACATATATCGTTTCTTGTGTGACGTTTCTAGCGGACATGTGTCATCTCTACTTTCACTATCCAAGCCCACTATGGACATTGCAACCATGACGCCATAATGTCTAACTTGCGATACAATAGGGGACGTCGTAAGACTGACGACGGGTCTATATATTCGACGTTTATGCTGTTGCAAAATAGACGTCCATGGAGTCGGACATGTGACATCGCAGGACCCACAATGGACGTCAAAAGACTGACAAGGGGCCTATATCTTCGACATTTATGCTATATCAATGATGGGAGGGACGTTGCATGGTACGTCAGAAGAGGAACATTGGACTACCGGCGAGGGGTCTATATCTCTGACGTTTATGCTATATCAATGATGGGAGGGATGTTGCATGGTACATCGGAAGAGGAATGTCGGACTACCGAAGAGGGGTATATATCCCCAATGTTTACGCTATATCAATGACGGGAGGGACATCAGAAGACCGACGACCTATTGGTATTTAAAAAAGAAAAATAAAAAAACAGAGGATAAGAGGATACGAATAATCTTGGTGTCATGGAATTGGACTTGGTATTGATCCACTTTGATGTATGGTTTATTTACGCTCTTCAATTTGTTGTTCATGTCGTTGTAGATGCTTCTTGTTTTCATTATCTTATAAAGGCTTATTAATGAATTCATTCAGCTAGGAGTAAAGAAATGTGACAAGGCTCTCCCTTTTGATTTATTTCATGTTTTATTTCGACACTTGTTCTCATTTCTTCTATCAATTAAGTTGCATCTTTGGAAGCACATTTTAGCCAAAAAATAATGCCTTTATAATTTGATTGATGAGTGGCAATCTTATCCCTCCAAGACTAGTTTTATCAACAGATTTCCAGAAAACACTTAAGGTTCAGTTGCATCATATTAGGCCATTTTTACCTTTTTACCTTACCATAAAGATGAATTTATCAAATAGTTCCTTCATCTATTAGTTGGTGGAATATGGTAAACAAGCCTTTTCTACCATATGACCTAATTCAAAGTAGTTGTTTGTGACATACTTGTTCTCTCATTTATCTAATTCCTTATGACTCCATTACCCCATGACTAATAGGCACTGGTTTCCTTACATCTCTTTTTACTCCTTGGTTTTGTTCTTCATTTATATATATTGTCCTTATCCCATTTTAATTTCCATCCCATTTCATATACTACAAAAACCATACATTTTTTTAAGGCTTACTCTTCCTATGTCACCTAATAACCCCACTCCATAGCCTTAACAATCTTATTTTTAGGGATTAGCCAATTTTATCAAAATTGGAGGGTGTTGACTTGAGCAACAAGGTGGATGGAATTGTATCTACAATTAGCACCAAGCACTAGTACTGAATCCTGATATCCCTGATGGATCGAAAGAGAGGAAAAGGACGACATCAAAGGAAAAGGGTGCTATTGATGATGAGCACCCCAATATAGGGCATGATTTTGATGATATGTAGTTTTGTAGCATGATCGTTTTAGGACTTTAGAGGCCAATTAGAGCCTCAATGTTTATGTATTTTGTTGCAGAAATGTATTTCACTTGGCGTTATTTTGTTATATTCACCCTTGCATGGTATATACATGAGAAAAAATTGCATATTTTGGGTCTAATGACTGGGATTTACATTGATGTATATGAATAAAATAAATTCATTAAAATTTGAAAATTTTATTTCTTTTGGTCCACTAATTTTGTTTCTGGTTTTATTCTTGGCTCCAGTTTTTTGTGATGGACCAGTTCAGTTATGGTTTTTTGTTCGACAGGTTCAATATCAATTCTAGTTCTAACAACATATATTTCTACCAATAATTATAAATAATTATAAAATATAAAGTAATAAATGTCAAAATCATGAATTATCCAGCGCTTGCCCTTCTGCTTCCATGTGCTCCAGCACCAGTGCATCATAAACGTCAAATCCAAGGGAAACACTTATCAAATCTATTACGAATGTGATTTTCAACTCCAAGTAATGCCCACCCCCAAAGGGATGCCTCACACCAACTAACAATGAATAGAAAATGGTGAAAATTATTTTATTTATGGTTTGCATAGGTTTCAATATAAAGAAGAGGGTAGGTGGACCAACTAGGAAAGGGTGGGAGTGATTACAATTTTATCTTTTTGTCATTGCAAAAACCAACACTTTGGGGATGTGTAGCGATTCCTCATTCCATGAGGTACGCCCATGTGTCCAAGAAAGGAGGAACATGAACGAGGACTTACCCCCCTACATCCCCAACATACCTTGCCAAATCAAGTATGGCTTATCTATACCCAAGATGTATTCCACGTCTCCAATACATCGTCCTCGTCTAAGACATGTCAATAAGGTGCGAGCACAAGTCTCATGTAACACCATTACTTATACTACTTGTATTCTAAATAAATATTCAATATTTGACTCTACCAATGTTGGATAAGCCCAATCTTGTACACGTTTGGATAAGCCCAATCTTGTACACGTAGACTCAAACCCTATTAGGGAAAGTTCCCTACCTCTTGAGTTGGATATTTATAGACCCACTCTCATTTGTAATTTAACTCAAGTGATTCCTATTCATCTTTTATCAAAGTGATTATTTGCACTATATCTTGTGAATCTCAACTACCAAACATGACTCTAGAACATCTAACAATAAAGAGAGGATAAGCACACATGAAGAATAATGTATGCATGGTTGTTGTCCTTTTCAATTGATCAAGTGTTTGAAGAAAAAGTTTTTTGACATTACATTTTAGTCCACCCCGTGGATTTCCCCTTCATCATGGCTCATTGCTAGTCATGATTCTCAAAACTTTGGAGTGATCCACCATTGTACAATTTTAAAATAAGAAAGCACACCCAATATATTAATTTGCAGAGAGGGCGAAAATAGTTGCATTCAAGATTTTGTAGGTAATAAACCATTTTCTAGATGAAAAGAAATCTATCCAATCTCTTTGAAATAAAAGATAAATCAAAAGGTTGAATTACTCTAAAATTATAGTTAAAATACTCAACTTAATATTTGATTTTGGATGCATTGTTCTTCTTTAGTTGTTTATGTCTCTCTTCTCTTAGTTCGTCTGCAATGATATAAGTTTAATCTCACAAATTATTTAAAGCTCTATGTTTCTTGACCTAAAAAAGTGCATATTCAAAAAATGTCAGGGTTCAAAATGAAACATAGGTAATTTCCCTTCAACATATAAACACAAAAACCTTGCAATTAATCACATAGGTGGAAATATTGGAAGATAATTAGTTGGGGAAAAGAGAGAGACTTCTGCAAATTTTCTTGTAGCCTTTGATAACCATTGTCTCCTTATAATAACCATCATCTATCTTCCATTGATTCTATCCATTTTCTAGCTCCAAAAATCACTTAATATTTATGTAAAACACTCATTTCATTATTTCAAAATGAAACTTGTGGGAATCTTCTCTCATGCGACATCAAATAAAAATAGAATACTTCAAAACATGGACATCACTGCACTAATTCTCTTGAGTTACTCATGTTCCTCTACAAAATCACCTAGGTCCCATCTTATACTTTTGTATTGACTTAACCATCAAAGTTAGCTTCCACACACTAAATAAGTCCATGTTTAGCTTATTCACTTTCTAATATCAACTTGGGGTTGTATCACTGAAATTTATAATATAAATGACTATGAAATTAAAGGTCATATAAAGTATTAAAAATTACCACCTTATTATATGATGCAGGAGCATCGCCAGCAGCAAGCGAGCGTGGGACAAACACCATCGCATTTTTGACACATGTTAAAATTGGTTGCAATATTTTGAAAGTTTGGATGCGCAGACTTTAATGTAATAGTTAAGAGGGGCGTACTTCCATATTGTAAATATATCTTGAGTGATTTTCTCTCATCTGTAGGATGTAGAGGCATTTATGCATAGTTAATGAAAGTAGGTAGATTTAAATTTCTAGATTGGACAGATTTAGGAGCTGGAGGGAAAACGGATATAGACACCCTCATCTTGTATCATTGTAACATTATCAAGAATATAAGAGAGCATAGAGAAGAGTTGTAGCAGAGAGCTATGTAGAGGAATCCATATATAGAAGTTCTGAAATTAATATATGAAGCTTTGATTCAGAATTATGGTGTTATAATGATTTTTGTGTATACATATTGAATGCTATGCTTATGGTTGTTTTACTCTTTCTATTGTACATTTGCTTTTATGCTATGTATGTATGATTTCATGTCAAGTGTTTGAAGTCTGAGAGAGTAAGGAAATGAGTTTCAATTGTTTCTCTTCTTGAGACAGAGTTCTTGCAAGGAGTGCAGTGAAGCATCCACAAGGAGTGCATTGACAGGTTCAGAGTTCATCTCTGAAAGCTCAGGAGGGATACCGTTGTTCTCATTTCAACTGAAGTGCAAGACAAGCACATAAGCCATGCAAGGTGTGCGCAGGCTGGTCGAGACTTTAGGACACATAGACTAAGTTTGAGAAATTGGAGGACTACTAGTGCAAAGTTGCACAGAGTCAAGAGATTCATATATTTAGGAATATTTGAAGAAGTGCCGCAAGGAGTGCGTGTAGAAATATCTTAGGAGATTTGAGTTTGCAAAGGAAATCTCAGGAGAGTTAGCGTCTTCAAGTGTTAAAGAGCAAGAGGGGAGTTTTGGTCATCGTGCAGAGGCCAAGTCAAAGTGAAGAGGATCGCTGAGCTGACTCAGAGAAGAGGTTCTTGAAGAAGGAATTTGGACGGTCGAGGTTCCCTAGGAGAACTCTCGAAATAGAAAGAACTGTACGATCTACCAGAGCTGCAAGGTGGATAAGGGGTCGCTGATCTTGACTTATTGGGACGTCAGATCATTTCGGCATTTCGGGGTTCGAAATTTCGAAGTGTAAGCCAAATCCTTGGCTGATCAAACCCTCAAAACATGAATAGAAGTATTTGTGTGTGGAAAGAGCAGAGAAGAGTATAGGTATTTCAGAAAATCAGGAATTACAAGGACATAAGGTGGTTCGAGAGTTCCAAAATCCCGATACCCGGAAACCTGAAACAAGGAGAAGGTGACACGTGGAAGGACAGGAGACTTCCTAGAGGTTCGTGAAAGTAGCGAGGAGAAGTACCATTTCAACATTTCGGGACTTCAGAGACCGAAAGACGGAGGTGACAGAGTATTCGATCCTTAGCATATCGAACTCCCGGTACATGAAAGTCTGAAAGGATTTTAGGAGACGTAATTTCGACATTTTGGGGTTCAGAGGTTCGAGAGCCCCAAGGACATAGTGGAAGCACTTTTCAGTGGTTGAAATCCCAAAACCATGAAGAGGAAGGGAAGACTAGAACATTTTCATTTCAGTAAATCGAAGGTCAAAAGTTCGAGACTCCAGGGGTGGAGAGAAGAGTTGCACGTCATCGCAACTCTCGAATTTGCGAAAGCCAAAAAGCCAAAATTGACATCAGGAAAGGTCAAGTGTTAGTATTTTGGGTTTCAGAGGTCGAAGAGATAAGGCGCTCGACCATGGGATTCAAAAAATCACGAAATCCAGTATCCCAAAATAAAAGAGGAATTTCCTCAATGTTTGTTGTGGGTGTTGATTTTTCGAAAGGGAAATAAAAGATCCAATCGAGCTCTCAGGGGCTGGAAAGAAAAGATCCTGTGTGGATCCCAACCTACGGGTCTGGGGATCTGCGTCATTTGTGGTATCAGAACCCTTCTCTGTTTGTATATTGCAAATAGAGGGTGCGATAAATATTTACAACCATGCCACCAAGAAGAAGAGATAGGCAAACGCCCGATCTAGCAGATGAAATGGAAATGCCAAGAAGAAGGGGTAGGAAATTACCTGATCCGCCAGGGGCAAGAGATATGTGTGAAATACGTGCCAGGTTTGATGCCATGGAAATAGCACAGAGACACACAGTCGGTTCTAGATATATCAATGAGTCTGAAAGTGAAAATGAAGCTGGACATGGAGGAGAAGAAGTTGCAGCAGAAGAACACCTATTCAGGGCTGTTCCAAGGATAGGTGCTAGAGAAAAAATGGACATTCCAGTATATGAAGGAAACCTGGATGTTGAAGAGATTCTAGACTGGATCAGAGCTCTGGATAAGTATTTTGAATATGAATACGTCGAGGAAGACAAGAAGGTCAAACATGCTATCACAAGACTTAAAGGACATGCAACATTATGGTGGGATGAACTGCAGGCTGATAGATGCTGCAAAGGCAAGCAGAAAATAAAGAGCTGGGATAGAATGGTTGAGAAGATGAAGGAAAAGTTCATTCCCAGGGATTACCAAATCACTCTGTTTCGGAGGATGCAGAATTTGAGATAGAAGCTGATGTCAGTAAAAGAGTACACTGAAGAGTTCTACAAACTAAACATCAGGGCAGGTCATCGAGAAAGCGATGATGAAAAGGTTGCTAGGTATATGAATGGTCTGAGATATGACATCCAAGATGAGATGAGCATGATGACCATCCGAACGGTGGAATATGCTTATCATATGACACTGAAGGTTGAAGAGAAGCTAAGCAGAAAGAAAATCCAAAGAGGGCGAGGCATAAGTCAAGCCAGAGGCAAGCTAGTTGCCCAAGACAGGAATCAGAAACCTAAAGAAGAATGGAAGAAACCTCAAACTCAAACTGAGAGAGGTGGAATCTCACAAAGAGGATAGTATGCAGAAAAAAATACTTTTCCTAGAACCAAAGGAAGAGGAAGAGGAAGAGGTGGCAAAATAAAATGCTTTACCTGTGGAAAGAATGGACACAAATCCTATGAATGTCCAGATAAGAAGAAAGAAGGAGGTGAAACTCACATTGTTGAAGCACAGGGACAAAATGTTGAGACAGAATATGCTGAAGGTGGAAGATCACTGATGATGAGGAAAGTTTTCTTAACGCCAGAGAAGGAGGTAGAAAATCCAGTCCAAAGGAACAGACTTTTTTGGACTACTTGCAAGACCAAAGACAGGGTATGCAAAGTCATCGTGGATAGTGGTAGCATAGACAATATCATTTCTACAGAGATGGTAGAAAAGGTAGAGCTGGAGACTATTGAACATCCAAGCCCATACAGAGTTTCATGGCTACAAAAAGGGCATTAGGTAAATGTCACTAAACAATGTTTAGTTGAGATTAAAATAGGAGGATATAAGGATGAAATACTATGTGATGTCATTCCCATGGATGTTTGTCATTTATTGTTGGGTAGACCATGGAAATATGACAGGAATGTGATTCATGATGGGAGAAAGAACACATACACCCTGGAGAAGAATGGAAGAACTCACATGTTGTTGCCAATTAAGGATAAAGAAGTGAAAACAGAGGTAAGCAACACTGTACTTCTCATGAGTGGGAAGGAACTTCTTAAGGAGGTTAAGAAGAAAGAAGATACATAATTCATTGTGGTTAGGAAGACTAGAATTGTTTTAAACATCACAAGAGTAGATGATTTACCAGAAGAAATCCATAAGTTGCTGGAGGATTTTGTTGATATAGTCGTGGATGAACCACCTTGTTCGTTGCCACGGACAATAAGTGTGAATCATCACATCGATCTTATACTTGGAGATAATTTACCAAACAAAGCAACATACAGATTGACACCGCAAGAGAATGAAGAGGTCAAGAGACAGGTCCAGGACTTAATGAACAAATGATTGGTTAGAGAAAGCTTTAGTCCATGTGTTGTTCCAACAATGCTCAGCCCAAAGAAAGATGGAGTCTGGAGATTGTGTACAGACTCAAGAGAAATTAACAAGATTACCATTAGGTATAGATTTCCATTGCCAAGGATGGATGATTTGATGGATTGTTTGAGTGGAGCCAAAAAAATTTCAAAGATTGATTTGAAAAGTGGTTATCATCAAATTCGTATGAGAGAAGGTGATGAGTGGAAGACAGCCTTCAAGACAAATGAGGGACTATATGAATGGCTTGTTATGCCATTTGGCTTAACAAATGTGCCGAGTAATTTCATGAGATTGATGAATGAAGTCCTGAAGGAGTTCATTGGAAAATTCGTCATTGGATATCTTGACGATATACTGATTTTCAGTAGGACAGAAACAGAGCACTTGAAGCATTTGGCTATAGTGATGAAAAGATTACAGCAAGAGAAGTTGCTGATAAATATGAAGAAATCATCATTCATGAAGGCAGAGCTCATTTATTTGGGGTTTGTTATTTCGGTAGATAAGTTGAAAATGGATCCAGATAAAGTGGAGGTGATTAAGAATTGGCCATCGCCGAAGAGTATCTTTGAAGTTTGAATTTTTCATGGATTGGCTAGTTTCTACGGGAAATTTATCAAAAAATTTAGTGGAATTAGCGCACCGATGATGGAAACAGTGAAGAAAAGACATAAATCTTTTCACTGGATGGAAGAAGCAGAGAAAAGTTTCAATTTGTTGAAAAAGAAAATTACTGAACAACTAATTTTGGTGTTGCCAGATTTCAACAAGACATTTCAGGTCAAGTGTGATGCAAGCGGATTTGCCATAGGAGTGGTCTTCAGCCAAGACGATAGGCCAATCATGTACTTCACTGAGAAACTGAATGAAGTGAAAGTGAAGTACTCCACGTATGATAAGGAATTTTATGCAGTCATACAGGCACTGAAAAAGTGGAGGCACTGTTTGGTTCCTAAAGAGTTTGTCTTGTACAGTGACAATCACACGTTGCAATTTGTAACTCAACAGGAAAAGATGAACCAAAGACATGTTAAATGGGTTGAATATATGCATAATTTTACTTTTGTAATTAAACATATTTATGGAACTGCTAACAAAGTTGTCGATGCTTTGAGTAGGAAGAGTTTGCTTATGCAGGAGTTCAGAGTCAAAACATTGGGTTTTGATAATCTCAAGGACATGTACAAGGATGATCTAGATTTCAAAGAGGCATATGAGGCATCTGAGAATCCAATTCTCAGGGACAGAAGTCAATGGACTAAATATATGATCCAGGATGGATTACTATTCAGAGGCAATCAACTGTGTATTCCAAAATTCTCCATGAGGGAGAATCTGTTGAAGGAAAAACACAATGGAGGATTGGACAGACATTTCGGTCATGATAAAACATTCTCGAAATTGAATAGCTCATATTTTTGGCCAGGGATGAGGACCGATGTCAAGAGATTTGTGGACAGATGAAAAATTTGTCAGCACTCAAAGGGAAAAAGACAAAATACAGGGTTGTATCAGTCGTTACCCATACTTGAGAGGCCATGGGATGCAGTAAGCATGGATTTTTTTTTGGGGCTGCCGAGAACGCAAAGAGGGTTTGATTCGATCTTTGTGGTGGTAGACAGATTTTCAAAAATGGCACATTTTATACCATGTCAAAAAACCAGCGATGCAACTCACATTGCGAACCTGTTTTTCAAAGAAGTTGTTAGACTTCACGACTTACCAAAGAGTATAGTTTCAGATTGAGACACCAAATTCGTAGGACATTTCTGGAGGACTTTATGGAAGAAGCTAGGGACAAGTTTGTCCTTTAGTTTAGCTTATCATCCTCAGATGGATGGACAGACAAAAGTTGTAAACAAAAGCTTGGGAGATTTACTAAGGAGGCTAGTGACTGAACACCATAGTCAGTGGGATCACATTCTACCACAGGTGGAATTTTCTTATAATGATTCAATCAATAGAAGCACAGGGCAGAGTCCGTTTCAGATTGTTTATGGAATGCAACCTAGGGGAGTTTTTGAACTAAAGGATTTAGAACAGGATGAAACTAGAAGTGCTAGTGCAGATAATTTTGCAGAGGCAATGAAGGAACTTCACAACCAAGTGAAGGAGCGATTGTAGAATTCAAGCCAGCAGTATAAGCGTAGAGCAAATCAACACGGGTGACAACTTCAGTTCGAAGTTGGTGATTTGACTCTTGCACACTTGAGAAAGGAAACGTTCCCAAGGGGAACATATAACAAACTGAAAATGACAAAGATTGGACCATGTAAGATCATAAGAAAATTTGGGGCAAATGCATATGAGATCGAATTACCCGATGAGATTGGAATTTCACTGATATTCAACATCTCAGATTTGTACCCTTACAAAGCTGAAGAAGAAGGAGCAGAAAATGAACAGGCAAAGGTTCAGTGGGATAAACAAATGTCTGTAGATGAAAAGCCACAAATGGAAAGTATACTTGACAAGAGAGTCAGCAAGAGGACCAAGAGAAAAGAGTATTTTGAATACTTAGTCAAGTGGAAGGGACATCCAGTTGAAGATGCCAGCTAGGATAATGAAGAAGAAATTTAGAAGCATGGACAGACAGTGCAAGAGCTCATGAACAGGAGTCCATGAAAATTTTCAAGCGAGGGAGTATGATGCAGGAGCATCACCAGCAGCAAGCGAGCATGGGACAAACACCATCGCATTTTTGGCACATGTTAAAATTGGTTGCAATATTTTGAAAGTTTGGATGCACAGACGTTAATGTAATAGTTAAGAGGGGCATACTTCCATATTGTAAACAGATCTTGAGCGATTCGCTCTCATCTGTAGGATGTAGAGGCATTTATGCATAGTTAATGAAAGTAGGTAGATTTAGATTTCTAGATTGGACAGCTTTAGGAGCTGGAGGGAAAACGGATATAGACACCCTCATCTTGTCTCATTGTAACATTATCAAGAATATCATAGAGCATAGAGAAGAGCTGTAGCAGAGAGCTGTGTAGAGGAATCCATGTATAGAAGTTCTGAAATTAATATATGAAGCTTTGATTCAGACTTATGGTGGTATAATGCTTCTGTGTATACATAATGAATGCTATGCTTATGGTTGTTTTACTCTTTCTATTGTACATTTGCTTTTATTCTATGTATGTATGATTTCATGTTAAGTGTTTGAAGTCTGAGAGAGTAAGGAAATGAGTTTCAATTGTTTCTCTTCTTGAGACAGAGTTCCTACAAGGAGTGCAGTGAAGCGTCCACAAGGAGTGTGTTGATGGGTTCAGAGTTCATCTTTGAAAGCTCAGGAGGGATACCGTTGTTCTCATTTCAACTGAAGTGCAAGACAAACACATAATTTGTGCAAGGTGTTCGCAAGCTGGTCGAGACCTTAGGACAGATAGACTAAGGTTGAGAAATTGGAGGACTGTTGTTGCAGAGTTACACAGAGTCAAGAGATTCAAATATTTAGGAATATTTGAAGAAGTGCCGCAAGGAGTGCATGTAGAAATCTCTTAGGAGATTTGAGTTTGTGAAGGAAAGCTCAGGAGAGTTAGCATATTCAAGTGTTAAAGAGCAGGAGGGGAGTTTTGGTCATTATGCAGAGGCCAAGTCAAAGTGAAGAGGATCAATGAGCTAACTTAGAGAAGAGGTTCTTGAAGAAGGAATTTGGATGGTCGAGGTTCCCCTAGGAGAACTCTCGAAATAGAAAGAATCATAGGATATACCAGAGCTGCAAGGCAGATAAGGGGCCATTGATATTGACTTATTGGGACGCCATATCATTTCGACATTTTGGGGTTCGAAAGTCCGAAGTGTAAGCCAAATACTTGGTTGATCAAACCCCTGAAATGCGAATAGAAGTATTCGTGTGTGGAAAGAGCAAAGAAGAGTATAAGTGTTTCAAAAAATCATGGATTACGAGGACATAAGGTGGTTCGAGAGTTCCAAACTCCCGATACTCAAAAACCCGAAACAAGGAGAAGGTGACACGTGGAAGGATAGGAGACTTCCTAGAGGTTCGTGAAAGCAGCGAGGAGAAGTACTATTTCGGCATTTCGGGACTTCAAAGACCGAAAGATGGAGGTAAAAGAGTATTCTATCCTTAGCATATCAAACTCCCGGTACGCGAAAGTCTGAAAGGATTTCAGGAGACGTAATTTTGGCATTTCGGGGTTCGAAGGTTCGAGAGGCCCGAGGACATAGTGGAAGCACTTTTCAGTGGTTGAAATCCTGAAACCGCAAAGAGGAAGGGAAGACCAGAACATTTTCATTTCGGTAAATCAGAGGTCGAAAGTTTGGGACTCCAGGGGTCGAGAGCAGAGTTGCACGTCATCGCAACTCCCGAATTCGCGAAAGCCAAAAAGCCAAAATTGACATCAGGAAAGGTCAAGTGTTAGTATTTCGGGTTTCAGAGATTGAAGAGATAAGGCGCTCGACCACGGGATTCGCAAAATCATGAAATCCGGTATCCCGAAATAAAAGAGGAATTTCCCCAAGGTTTTTTGTGGGTGTTGATTTTCCGAAAGGGAAATAAAAGAGCCAATCGAGCTCTCAGGGGCCGGAAAGAAAAAATCATGTGCGGATCCCAACCTGCGGGTCTGGGGGTCTGCGTCATTATACCTGATTGAGATTTATGGTATGCAACATGCAAGTATTGTTTCTAACTAGCATAGATCCATGTTAACCCCATATATATTAAGCACATACAGGGAGAAACAAAAAACAAGTGCAAACATCTCAAAGCTTAAAGAAACTAGGATTTAAGATGGATCTATGATAGTTTATTTTTTAATTCCATTTTATTTTATTATCCTTGCACACATACGTTGTACATACAATTATTACCATTCACTTACCACTATTAATTTATTTATGAATATATTATGTGATTAGTTACAATGGTTCGTAACTTCATAGAAAGTGATTATCACATAGACAATATTTTCAATGAGAATGACATTCTAAGTGTTTTAAAGTTTTAATCATGTCACCACCTATCTGACATCATTGCCTTGATAAAACAATGATGAGAAGAATAGTAATGATAAATAATTTTCTACAGATCATTGCAAAAGTAAAATTGACAATGCATTTGATAAGATATGATAAGATAAATTTATCAATGTCCAATGAATGACCAAAATAGGTCAATGGGACTTAAAAAAAAGTACATTCATCAAAATCGTTTGCAAGAGTACCTAAACAAAGGTACATTCAAATTTCACAACAGTTGCATTGAATCAAATAAATTAGAAATGATGGAAGATAAATGTTATTAAGATTATATTAGCTAGATTAGATGCCAAGCCCCTAATGGGTGTGCTTCAACATTGTGAATATCAACAAGTTGAGGGTGCTATTGACATTGTTTCAGTTGGATTGTAGCAATTATAAGGGATGGTATTAGAGATCATTGAGAAGGATCAACCACCCATTGAGAAGAAGGGGTTGATTAATATACTAAGAGGTAATCCAAGAAGAGACAAAAGAAGAAAAAGGTGATTGAGGAACCTTTGGTGACTATGGGAGTAGTGCATGATTCATTAGACTTTAGTGAAGGTGAAGAGTTAGAAAATGTGACTTGGCAATTCATAAAGTGTTATAAGGTGGTATGGGGTGAAGGATACTAGCTTCCTTGTTTCATTACTAGGTGCTTGGGTAGAAGGTATGAGTATGAGAAGCTTTCTAAAGAGTTGGATAGAGAAGAAAGTTTTTTTTTTTTTATCTTGATGAAACATTTTTTATCTACTAAGCTAGTATCACTTCCATGATTTCACATGATTTCTATGCTTTTTTTTCCAGGTCTTAAATTTTCAATAAGAGTTTCATGTGTTTGATACTAAGAAATGGAAGTCATCCTTTTTGTTTGAGTCTTACCTATGCATATTTTTCCAAGTCCTAACTTTTTTATAATAGTTTCATGTGTTTGATACTAAGAAGTTGAAGCACTTGTAAGAGGTATAGAAAATATATAGAAGAAATAGAGAACATGAAAAGTACTAAACAAATGATATATCTCAATAAATTATCACATAGAAAACCCCACATTAATAAATAATCACATAACAATTCATAAACATTAAACATAACCATAATTGATGGTTATATAAACTATGTTGAAAGGAGCAATCACACCTAATTTGATGAACTAGTCGGCACAGTTGGAATGGTTTCCCCCATGTGCTCCTCTTCAGCTATATGACCCTCTGTTTTTCTTGAGCTTCCCTCACTCGACAAAGAAAGATCTTAAAGTACCTGCCAAAATAATTCAACCTCCATAAATATCTACAAAATCAATAAAAGTCATATTTGTAGCGCATTATTTACTCTAAGATGCATTTTTATGAGAGTGTCAGAACATACTTGAATGATATCCTCTTGGTTTCAAGAATAATTTATTGGATCCGTGTGTCTAATATTGGATCAAACACCCCCCCTTGATTTGAAGTAGCAACAACGAAGTCAACATTGAATTTGTTGTTGCTCCATTGGATTGAGGGAGGTTTTCTCCAAGATAAACAACTCCAATAAATTATTCTCTACTGAACATGGCCAACCACGTGAAGGAAAAATATCTTATGGACCCTCCCCCCCTCACATAACTCTCAATTCCACAATACCCAATCTATTTTCTACTAGAAAGATGCATTAAAAATATTCAAAACTGATAGAATATGATTGTAAATCTATGCAAGAAAGCTAAGCTAAAATAACTACAAAGTTGTTTGATTTCAATTTGCTTTGAACATAAGAACTAACCATCTATATTTCATTTTTCCCCAACATGAGTACAAAAAATTATTTCATAGAAAATATATTTTATAAATAGTTATTAAAGTATTGTACATCATTATTTAGTTTTAGCCGACCTCTTTTTCTTAGCTCTAAAATTCCTAAGTATTTCATCAATATCAATGTCTTCGTTCTCTAGGTGCTCTTCAAAATATGATTGTTCTTGCATGCTCTCACGCATATCACGCCTAGTCACGGGGTACTCGTGGGGTAATGGA
Organism: Picea engelmannii; assembly: GCA_009831015.1. Lineage (NCBI taxonomy): Eukaryota > Viridiplantae > Streptophyta > Pinopsida > Pinales > Pinaceae > Picea > Picea engelmannii. The sequence continues at coordinate 1,054,949 of ML777453.1, read as the reverse complement.
TATTTCTGTGGCAAGGCATCACCTACAAAAGAAAAAAAATATAAAATTTAGATGGCCAATTTTTAAATATCATTGAACTAGTTTAGTAATATTAAAAAAACACACCTGCAATGTCAATATTTACCTAGTGCACTGGTCGGCACCATTAGAATGGTTTCCCTCGCGTTCTCCTCTTCAACTGTATGACCCTCAAGTACAATATTCTCTACCATTGAAACCACAAAATTTATAAGGACAATCATAAATGTATAAGTAAAAAAAAATAGAAGTACAAAATGTATAACTATGAAATTATTAAGTATATGATTAAAATACAACTATATTACCATCGTGTACCTTAGTCATAGCACCATCATGGGGATGCACCCCAGTGGCATGGGACTACACAGGAGAACCATCTTCTAGTTGCAAACCGATATCAACACACTGATCTCCAATACTAGTGGGTTGGTTGACAATGTTGCTCCCCTGATTAAAACAAAGTTGAAAAAAATTAAATTTATCGATGATATCAAACATAACTGTATTATATTAATAATGAAAGGTTAATGTGGATTTAATTGTATTTACCTTATCCTGCAAAGTTGTTCTTGGTAACTGCCCCAAGATTTTTCGGTGTTCAACTACAAATTTATAGCCGTACTTATAACCAAGCTAGAGGTTTTCCTCCGTGGTTTCAATACCTAACTCATCACCCTGCATTGCATAAGAGTATGCATTTTTAATGTTATTGGCTGCAATTACCTAAAATTTTGAAGGCTATACAAATAAGATATTTGGATACTTACAATTCGTGACTGCAACTTCAAGTATCCGCCCTGGCCTAGCCTGTGTTGGCTACATTTGGAAAGCCTTTCGTTTGTTTCCTTTGAAGTGTCAATCAACGTATAATCAAAAGTTTCAAGTATGTTAATATATACCACACTTTTATTTAGATCTAAAAAAAATTAAAGGTATTGAATTGAAATTGTAATTTACCTTATTGGACCAGAGGGTGTTTTTCCTTCATATGTCAATTTCTTCTCTTTTGCATCCTCAATGAGAGCCTTCCACTCCATCTCTAGAATCATCAGAGGACGCTCACACCTATCATTTTGTTTCAAGTGCTTCCTATAGGTTTCCTACATATATTTTAAATATTGGCCAGCTGCAGCGGTGGCCAAGGTTTTATTAAATGTGTCTACACCAAAAAGGCTTTCAAGATAATCCTTCAATTCTTTTTTGAGGTTGGAATTATGGGAATTCTACCTCTCCCATATGGTGGGCCCAAAAATCAGCAACGCCTTGTTCTCCAAGGCCCTATAAAAATCTTTGTTCCCTGTAGGCAAAAGGATTATATGATTATTAATTTAAAAATAACAATTTAGATGATTTATGTTTGTCTACATAGAGAACATGAAACAATTAAATTTTTAAAAATTACCTGGGACTTTAACATGCTTTAATGGAAGCCCTTCCTCGTTGACCATAAATGTTCCCTTAAGGGTCCCCGTGCTAGTAACACATATTGCTTTAGAAAAAGAAACCATATAGTTGGCCAAATCATTAGCCTCATCTCTGTCACCACCTCTAGAGCCTACCTATGTGGCTTCCTGGGTGTGTGTGTCGTGTCTCTCACCTAATGGTGTGGAAGGTGGAGATCTAAATAACCGCGTCTTGACAAGTATACGAGGGCATGCGTCGGTACCCATTGGAGTCTGTGCAATGACACTACTTTCGACACCATGCATGGCGGGGTTAACAGGATCCAAAAATATTTATATAAGAAAGAAAACCTTTTTTTCGTTTAGATAATGTAAAAGTTAAAAATTAAGCTTTCATAATTGATCTTATGACATAAAAATAAAACCACTTGAAATTATTGTTGTTACCTTATATGTGTTAAGACTTGTCATAACTTCTCTGATCCTTTATTTGACTTCAAGAGTTTGATCTAGAATGTCTAACAAGTCAGCCAGTTCTCTGTTCGCTTGATTGATCTTTTTATTTATTAATACCATAGGGTCGGTGGATGCATACAAATACATTTCGTTGAGAAAATCATCATCAACATCATGGCCTGCCAATTACATATTTCAACAAAATAAATGTTACTTCAGTTATGTAAACAAATAAAATAATTGATCGCCACAAAAATAAAATGCACATTAAATGCAATTCGAAAATTGTTGTTCGGTTACCTGTTCTGAGGCTATTGATTTACCATGATCATCCTGCCACATTACAGTAAAATTAGAATCGTTATCATGATCATGAGAAATACATTCAAATGAGAGAAATAAAGTTAGTTCATGAATACACATGGGACAAAAACATGGCATGCTAAAAACATAAAAGTAAAGAGTGACTAAAGAAAATAATGAAAATCATAAAATATAAGAGTCATTGCTTACAGGTTGGGTAAAAACGTATACGTACCACCCCCATAATAGTAACATCTATATCTATTCGATTCAAATTGTAATCAATCAATAACTCTTCCCCTGCATCTATTGATTTTATTGCGCATGCAAATATACAATGTCCTTCACACCCCTCAAATACGTAATTGAGTTGTTTATTTGTGGTCGCAGGTTGTGTATTGTTTATAAACCTTGCAATATTCCCCACTTATTTTGGCCTTCCATCAATATAGATAGTTTCTCCTTTATTTTGATCATTGTCTTTTAGTTGTATATAATTTGCAACCAAGCCATATCTTCACATACTTTTTGTATATTGGAATAGTCGTATCCAATATTTGTAGATATAAAAGGGTCCAACATACTCCATCAATTCAGTTAATCCACAGTAACAGACCTTTATGCCATCCATGGAAAATATCCCCAAACCATGTAATGACGATGGAGCAATCTGATATATCCTTTTGTTTACACAAAAATCAATGTTTATTTCAGGAAGATCCTTCGGTACCCATCGTTTCACTATATGTTTGTACCTCAAGGGAACCTCGATGTCATCTATGCTCTCATGATCATAAGAACATGATACTCCTTTCACAAGAAAAAATTCCATGCATCTATGGAATTTTCTTTTGATCTTCTCACCTCTAGTTGATCTCCGCTGGTTAGACCTACTAGATGTCTCACTTTACTCTATTCTATTTGAACTTCCCTCACTCAACGAAGATATATCTGACAAATAATTGTTTGGTTGTACATCCTATAATAGTCCATCAAATGAGAGAAAAAATTATCAAGTTTTATAAGGGATGTGATGAAGAATCTTGAGGAAACAAAGTATGGCACATTTGCTAGATTGTGACAATTCCACTATATATAGCACACATCAACCTGTATGAACTTCAAGAGAGCCCATCCAACGAAGTTACAAGTTTTTTCAATATCATGTAAAGTCCTCCATAAATATTTAATAGGATTTTATCTTTCAATCCTATAAAACCACACATTTGGAGTCATCCCATCATCAATGTGTCATACTAGATAAGATAATACAAAGAAAAATATAATAAGTCACATTGTTTGATAATAAAAGAACAAGAAAGAGATAACGATGAAGACAATATGAAAACTTGGATGGGATGGTGAAGAGGAATCAAAGGATAAGAATCAATTGAAATGTGTGAAATGTAATTATGAATTATTTTAATTAATTATGTTAACATATTACAATAGTTCCGACTATCTATGAACCCCCACTACAAGCAATGCATAGGCCAAAATAAAGTGTTTTAGATGATATCCATGCCCCCAATTGTTGTATTTGAGACCCACTCTATGAAAAATATTTCCCAGCCCCATGACAGATACCACCAAAGGAGGGACAAATGTATAATACATATTTGTAGTGTGGATCCCATCTACTTCTAAGGAGGATCAAACCCTAGGGTCTAAGGAGGAAATAGAGGAGTTGAGTCATTCCTATTCGAAAGCGATGAAGGAGACAAAGGAGAGGATCTAGATCCCACTCTGACAATTATGGCACCCAAAATGGCTATTCAATCCCAATGAAAAGTTAATTATGTGGTAAAATAGGGATAAATTAATGTTATGGAAAAATTTATGGTGAGGAGGAGGAGATCATTCCTCCCCACAACTCAATCACCATTTTTATTATTCTGCATGTGTATGGTGATTTATTGGCTGTAGAACAAGGTAGGAAAATCCACATTTATGCAATTTTAGCACATGAAACCCAGGTCAATCACCATGTTAAGTGTTTTGCCTATGTGTATCGATTTATTAGCTATAGAACAACATAAGCATGTCCATGGTTATGCAATTATGGGGCATACAACCGATACAATACAAAGCATAAAAAAACATGGCATGTGGTTGAATTTTTTTTCTAGTTATCCAATACAAATGCATTCATAGCTCTTATATCGTTAATTTAATGGAAATATCATCAATGAACAACAAATCATTTTCCATTGGGAATTATTTGATTTATGTTCTTAGTTATTAAGTTGTAAATTGGAAATGACATTATCAATTGCTAGAATCATTGGGTTTTGGAAATTAAAAATAACTCATCCACAAATCAATTCCCAGTGTTGGCCATACCTTCACCATGCTTGTAATGTGATTCATCATTAATTAAAATGATCCCATACATTCTCCATTGGATACAGTCAATCGATTGTCTCATTCCTATGTTCTAGTAGTTTCTCCTAGAACCATGCATTTAGGCATAAATCACATATTTGCCTAATTGTTGAGCAATAGCATGATAAAACCCATTTGACCCTACTTAATTCACATTATAATGAGAAGTGCATTTCCTTTTTCCTAGTGCTTGGATCTATAATACATGGTAGGATGTTGTTGATTAAATATTGAGTGTGGGAGTTAATTGGAATGGTGCTGAATTGATCTACAACAAACACATTGCACTAAAACATAGGCACACAAGAAATTTCCAAGTTGGTCATTGAAATCATTAGCTACAACCATCCATACAGATATTAATTTGATTTATATAACTTTCCTTGGATGTCTATTAAAATGGGTGTGATGTTATCTTTGTTGGCTATGAATTGTACTTATAATTTTTTTCCTTGTTTATTTTTCTTTAGAAAGTTTTATGCATGCAGAGCTAAGAATGTACTTAAGGGGATCAATTCATATCTTTGCACTTAGTACTTTGCATATACAAGAAAAAGGATAAGGAAAAAGGATTACTTGATGTAAAGTCTACGGGGAAGGTTGATGCACATAGTAGAAATAACATAAAAAGTAAGGGGCTATGCATAGCATAATTTTTTTTTGCCTAGAGAATTGCCTTTTCACTTTGTGCTCCATGTTAAGTGCAAAGGAAAGTGATGTTGAGTGTTGATGTGGAGCCATATACAATGTGGATGCAAAGGTATAGACTATGGGGTTTGAAATAAAAGAGGCATACCCTCCACACTTCACATTAGTACTACTGTGGGGCAACAATAAGCTTGGTGACTAGGAGGAAGTAAAGCTCCACCCTCTGCAATGTGGTTGAGTGAAAACTAACAACTATGGATGTAAATATCTTGGAAACAAATTCCTGCGAGTTCTATTAGATTCAGTGGAGGAAACAAACCATTGGAGAAGGTAATAAAGAGGTAGGTTATTCATTAGTGAAGGGGATTTGAAGGTCGAAACATTGTTGGAGCAAAGGGATTTTTCAAAGTTGGCATTGAAAAATATGGAAATATTGGGAGGTTAAGGGTGTAGCAACAAAAATACTAAGGACCTAGAAGGATAAATCTATGCCTAGATTGAAAGGATGAAGAGGATTTTGAGTTTGTATGAAGATAAAATATTGTCCTTGAGCCAAAACAACAATCTAAAAGATACTACTTAGGAGTGATACTACACAAATTCTAATGGTGTTGGTGGGGAATAGGAATCGTGAGGAATACCATTGAAGGAGAAACCTCAAACCATGTGGGATGGCAAATTATTAAAAGTGAAATCATTAAAATTCACGGGGATTGTTATTCTTTGCAAGTGTGTTAAGACTAGTGTTTTATATATCACCTTTGCTTTGTAGTTGTCCTAAAAATGAGGATAATTTTTTGTGTTGTAATAGAAGAAGAAACCAATAGAGTTGTTGAAGAAATCAAGAAAAAGTCATTTCTAACCTACAACCAGGATTTTTCATTGTTTCCATGGTATCCTACTATTGCTTCATGATTCCACCCACTCCCCTATCTAGTTTTCTCACATCAATGATGGGATCCATTGCATAACCAAGTTTAGTGCATACTTTGTCTAAGTTAACTCAATGTGATGACTCTCTAAAAGGGCCACTTGTATCACCTGTTGTGAATGTGATGACTCTCTAAAAGGGCCAATGTATCACTTGTATCACCTATTGTCAGTATTGTCTCTAATATTTTCAAACTCATATGATTCCCCCTTCAAAATACACAACCCATGGCAAGGGAATTTATTCCATGGATTCTCTCTTGCTCTTGGAATAGACAAGTTTCTTCCATCTTTTTTCATTTACGACACTACATTGGCTATGTTTGTGTGGTTGAAACCCTCATGGGTTAAGGATGACCTTGAATGTTATTCCATGGGATATGTAATAATTTGTATATTCAATGGTTGTTGGCCAATGCTAAAGGATCTTTAAAATTGGGTCTAATTCTTGAGTTCATTCTTGAACATTTTTTTGTGAGTAGTATTCAAATGCACAACTTTTCTAAGTAAATCAATATGGTTAGGGTGAAAAATTACATATGTGTAGGTGTAGTATTGTAGGACAAAAAATTACATAACCATAAGTGACATGGATAATTCCATTATCTAAGTACTTATGCTAGCACTCAAGGAAAAACATTCAAAGTGTTATTACTCTCATTATTATGCACATGCTTTGCCTACCAATACTTAACAAAAAAATTTCAAAAAGTTATTACTCTCATTGTTGGGACATATTTGGCCTACTAACACTCAATTATAAAATTATAAAATGTTATTATTCTCACTGTTATGTGTATACTCGGCCACATTATTCTACACATTGAATGTATGCCTTTTTCCCAATTGTATGCCTCTATATTCAAAAGAACATGAAAGAAAGAAATAATCAACTCAACTCAAGGTGTCCAATTTGGGAAAGGGTGGTCAAAGTGAGTGAGATATAGGTTCAAGGGCCTCCCTCATGTATAGGGTCATGCATCTCTAGTCCAAAAACAAGAAGAAGTTTCAAGGAATTCATAAAATAATAGTTATTTATCCATATGAAGAAAGATCTATGTGATTAGATGATAGAGGTATGGAAATGAACATTGAAACTAACTCCAACCAACACACCCTTTCCTAAATTCAAAGAGCATCTCAAGAACCTTCAATTCCTAATTTGGGGTTTTAAAGGATTTTAATAACTTACCGATTTTGGCATCATTCTTGGTCAAGGTGGGATCTCCTCTGTCACTCCAACAAGGGCTTACTATGTCTCTCCTCCTCTGTCACTCTAGCAAGGGAACTCTCAGTCACTCCTCCTCCAGCAATAGCATGCACTCTCAGTTGCTCCCAGAGGTAAGGTTATTCTCTATCGCTCCTCCTCCAGAAATGGCCGCATTCACTCTCTATTTCTCGGTCAACAATGGCATGCACTCCAAGATTTTATTATCAGCCTCTCCCTCCAACAATGGTATGAGTTTATTCTCAGCCTCTCTCCCTCCAACAATGGTATGAGGTTATTCACAACCTCTCGCTCCAACAATGGTATGAGGTTTTTCTTCGCCTCTCTTGCTCCAACAAGGGTATGAGGTTATTCTCTTCTTCTCACTCTAGCAATGGTATGATTAGGTTATTCTTGGCCTCTCACTCCAACAATGGTGATGTGAGGTAATTCAAAAATGGGGTCAAAATTACGAATTCTGGGAGGTTATGCTCATGTGAGTCATGAGGGTATCCTCCAGAAATGGTGAGGTGGGGTAGTTAAAAAATGGGGCTTACAAATTCTAAGGTTATTTTTGTTAGTATATATTTTATATATTATATAATTTATATAATATACAATTTATATAATATAGAAATTATATAATTTATAAATTATATATATATATATATATATATATAATATTATATTATATAAATTACATATATTAAATATTTAATAAATGTGTATATTAAAATATTTAATAAATGTTTTATATAAATTGCATATATTTAATATTTAATAAATGTGTATAGATATAATAATGGTTAAGAACATGTGTATACTCCTTGGAGGTCATAGGTTCAAATATAGAGCGGGGTAGGGTATGCATACCTTCATAGATGGGGAAAACGATTAGAAGGGGTAAACCTATGGCCATTTGCAAATCATGACCTGAATGATTATGGGTCAAAGACAAAAGGTGAATACCAAGACTAATCTTCTATGTCTAGCTCTAAAATAGATCCTCCATATAATTAATATTTAAAAGGGTCAATTTAACCTCCCAACTCTAGGTAATGATCAATATCAAAAGTAGAGACTACAATGGAATTGGATTGAGAAATTATTATTGAATCAAGATGCCCTTCTTCTTGTAGAATTATCTTTAGGGGATGCTCTTCTTGAAGGGATTTCATCACAAAAAATGGCATTGATTCTTAGGTTCATTCAAATATTCATATACAATATGTTAAATATGATCTTCAAGTTTGAAAAACATATTTCACATAGTCAACGAGTTATGCTTCAAATCCTCATCACATTGTTGACCTCCTTCAATCTTGTCGAGTGTGTCAAACAAATACTACATCATTTCCTTCGTTAAATATATCTCATGCAACCATTGAGTTAATTGACCATCATATTATTTTCATGCATATTTAGGTGGATTCCATGGCTTTATCATTTATCCATGTTGCTAGATCCCTCATAGTGGAGTTTTCGAGTGAGACATTAGACTTTGTTTATCTTTAAAAGCATTGCTTGTTCTCACCGCAAATATAATTTGTTCGTCATTCAAATTTAAAAGGAATGTGATTTCACCACAAATATTCAAAATGTACTACTCACCAATATGCCATGTAGCATTTAAGCTATTGATTAGAAAGTTGGACTTCACTCCTTGACAATGATGCCATGATAGATTCTCTTCATATAATCATATTTGATCCTTCATTGTGAATAGTTGACTCCATAACAAGAATATTTGATTCTCCATTGCCATGATAGATCTCTTCATATTCTCATATTTTACCCTTGATTGTGAATAGTTTACTCCATAACCCAATGAACATATGCATACTAGTCATAGTGACCTTAACTATTCATTTACCATTCCTTGAAATGATTTTCCTTTAGCTCCATTACAAAATCTATAGTATGAGAGCCTAAACAATAAATCCAATTACATGAAGGGTTACCCCATTTGGATTGAAAAAAGAAACAATCCTAAAGTGAGGGAGGATTTGACAAGATACACCGGTATTGCCTCTAAACTACCTCTTCAGGACTCCAACAATATTTCTTATTCGTGTTAATATTCCAAGGGACTCTAGGAGATAAATATCCAAAAGTTGTTCATTTATTAATTCTTATAATCTCATGGTCAATTTTTATGTCATAGGGTATATTCCATTATTGATCCCAATTGACTCAACTTTGACAATTGACTAATATAGTATAATTACTCTCAAACAAAATAATTTTGAGATATAAGATCACCCACAAAGTTAGACCAAGTGTATATTAATCTTGAAGGTTTTCTCTTTCTTATCCAGTGGTACAATTGAAATGTTTCTACATTTAAATAAAGTGATGTTAATACCACATTATACTATGATGGGATTTGGTGCAAGAAGAAATACCATCCCATTTGACCCCAGTATTGTTTCATGCTGAATATTAATGGAATGTGACCCCAATTCAATTTTTTATTGTCTTTATTTTATATAGTTATGATGTATTATATTATTGCTTTGTATATGTGTTGATGAATTAATACAATCTAGTAAAACTTATGTTGCACTCTTAAGTAGATAGTTGTATTGGTTGGATTAGCTTGTTGGTCATTCAATACATTGATATGGGTTATGATTTAACATGTAACTTATTGCATAAGAGTTGAGGGGAAAGTATGGGTATTGAGTTAAAGATCAATCATATTGTGTGACCCTTTTTCATTCTTTAGTCTTAGCATAGTGCTTCGAGTGAGACCTTCCCCTTTATGGGAATTGAAAATCCCAATGCTTAGACTACAATAGATACCCTATTTTGGATGTCGATGTGGATCTTGATCTAAAATTGAGCCAACAATGGTGAATTTTATCGAATTCATTCATAGTGTACCCTAGTTTCTTTATCTGATCTACTAATTATTTGGGGAATTATATTTCCATAATGATGAAGGAGCATCATCAACAACCAAACGAGCATGAAGGCGGAAGACAGTTGGAAAGCGCAACACACATTTTTCACATTTTGAAACGTTTCGAAAGTTTAAGGGAGCGGATATTAATGTAATAGTTAGGAAGATGGCGTACTTGCATTTATATCTTGGAGGTTTTAAACAGATCTTGAGTGATTTCTCTCATCTGTAAAACATTAAGGAATTGAAGCCCAGTTAATGAAAGTAGGTAGGTTTGAATTAATAGATTAGACAGTTTTAGGAGCAGGAGGGAAAATGGATATAGACACCCTCATTCTTGTATTGTTGTATTATTGGCATAGAGATAGAAGGAGAGAGTTGTAGAGAGAAGCCCATGTACAGGAGCTTTGAATTAATATATGAATCTTTGAATCAGATTTCATGGTGTTATGATGTTTTTGTTTATACATGGTGAATGGTATGTTTACAGTGGTTTTATTCTCTCTATTATGCATTTGTTATAATGCTATGTTGTGTATGTATAATTTCATGTTGAATGTTTGAAGTCTGAGAGAGAGAGAGAGAATGAGTTTCAATTGTTTCTTTTCATGAGTGAGAGAAGTTCCTACAAGGAGTGCAATGAAATGTACGCAAGGAGTGCATTGACGAAGGTTCAGAGTTTATCTCTGAAAGCTCAAGAGGGATACCTTTATTCTCATTCCAATAGAAGTGCAAGTGAAGCACAGAAGCTGTGCAAGGTGTGCACAGGCTGGTTGAAAGATTAGAACTTATCAACCAAGGGGAGAGTTGAAGGATTGTTGTTGTCGGGTGCACAGAGTCGAAGAATCGAATACTTTGAAGTATTTGAAAGAGTGCCGCAAGGAGTGCGTGTAGGAGTCCTTTGGAGGTTTGAATTTGTAAGTGAAAGCTCAGGAGGGATAATACCTTTGAACACTTCAAAGGAGGACAAAGGTCAAACTACTTCAAAGGGAGACAAGGGTCAAAGTCATCTAGAAGAAGTAAAGTTCAGAAGGGAGAACATTGGCTCATTTCGCAGGAGAAACATGATCTGAAAATGGAATGTACTTGTTTAAGGGTGCAAGGTATCCATTTTCCATAATTTAAAATGTGAGTTATACACTCCAATGTGACCTCTGAAAATGTGAAAACTTACTATTTCTTATACAGAGATTGACTGTAGGAGCATTTACCGGACATGTCACCTCTAAAGAGAGGATGAATTCCAGAGGCTACCTGGCCCTTTACAGGCTCTGCCTAAAGAAATAATAAGTAGACACTTAGAAGTCTTTGACATACACTTGCTTCATGTGTTAAAAATGTGCAACTTGTTTATGTGTAAGTTTCTTGGTTCTTCTTGTCATAA
>ML777453.1:1009560-1036168 GCA_009831015.1 Picea engelmannii | reverse complement strand
ATCCTCCCTGGTTTATTGGAGGCCTTTGATCTCTTCCACCATTGTTAAGAGGTGGTTTGGGTATGAATTTTGGTTTAGCAGCTGGACCCAGATCCCTCGTCTTCCAAATGGCTTCCTGTAGGCTGGTAGGCTTGAAGGCCTTAGCCCAACCCTTCAAGGGTTCCATCAATCATTCTGTAAAGAGAATCATGAGCCTAGTTGGGGACATATCTTGCACCATCACTGCCAACCTCTGGAACTCATCAATGTATGCCTCAGCCGTATCTATTTGCTTGAGCTAGGTGAGCTCCCAAAAATGTAACTCAGGATCTCCTAGATCAAATCTATCAATGAGCTTTTGAGTGAATTCTGTATAGGATACAATCTGGTTGTGGCCGAGTGTGGTGAGCCCATGGTACCACCAGTCGTGGGCCTTGCCATCCAAGTACATAGTGGCAATCTTGATGGCCTCCATCTCTCTCATGGGGTGAAGCTGTAGGTAAGTATCCAGCTTTTGCACCCATTCTTGTGCTGTCATCTTAGCCGTACCATCAAAGTATGGAATCTCTATCTTCCCTGCCCTTCGCTCAAACTCAAATCTCCCCTTGTGGTTCATCCTAGGCTAGTTTTTGAACCTGATTTGACAATATTTGTCTAGGGACATCTGTCTTTTAACTTTCATATCCAAGCTGTAGTATTCCTTGGTACTCCTGGCTAATTGTTCCACAAAATCTTCAACCTGTTCATGCTGCCCTTGCTCATCTGTGAATGTGGGCATGTATGGTATGGGGTTAGCTCTGCTACCTGAGTGTTGTCTTAGCAGTTCATTTGTGAACACTAGCACGTATGGCCTATGATTGGTCATGCTACCCATCTGCCCATGGAACGCGCCACCTCCAAGACTTCCTTCGGATCCTGGTGCTTTCTCTGGGTTATATATGACTTCCTCATGGGTTCCACCGAACCCTCCAGCCTCCTTATTCCCATACGTATCAAGATTTTTGCCTCAATGGGTTACTTGCATCAGAAGGTCAGTTATCCTAGTTTGGTTCTCGTTCATTTTCTGTAGATTCTCATCAACTTTCTTCAAGGTTTCAGAGATTTTGGCCTGTCCCCTTCTGTTGGTTTCTTGATACTCATCCAACTGTCAGACCAATGTGCTTTCTGTTTGGTTCATGTTTTGCTGGAACTTACCAAATTCAGTTACTAAGAGAGCCAAGCCCTGAGGCTCATGGTCGTCTCCTGACCCTTCCATTTCTGCCTCTGTTTCATTGTTGTTTTTCTTCCTCCGACCCATAACAATTCCCCTGTACTTCTGCATGCACCGATCTCTCCACAGGTTTGGAGGATCAAGGATCTGATACCACTGTAATGATCCCAAGCCAAATTCTTTCTTGGAATCACTAACTACTACTAATTTATTAAGTGCATACAAGATTCATCAACACATGGAGATCACAATATATTCAAGATGTAGAAGCACAAGCAAATCTCTGACCCTTTTATTATGAGCAATGTAAGATCAATACAATAGATGTCCGATCTGGCATAAACCTCAGATGGTCGTACAAGCAATAGATATGAGCTGCTACAAAATGCTCCTGACAATACAAAATAAGCCTCCAAAGGCTGGATATACAATGAAGACTAAATCAAGCAGATCTGAGCCGTATTGATGCTCAATCTCCAAGATGGAAAGTGCCACGTCCTGCTAGAATGATGAAGCCCTCAATAATTTTGCCTTGCTACCAAAAGTGTCCAATCATCCTGATAAATATGCCAAATGATAGATCGGGCAATTGTAAGGATAACCCAGATGTCCAAATTCCCAAATCCACTCTCAAACCCCGTAGATATGAATTTCCCACTGAATGGGGTGCCCCACTGGATGACTGAAACCTTAGCTGGTTCAGCCCTGATGAAGGAGGCCTCCAAATACTCTGAAACTCTCCAAGAATATAGATCAGGCTATGAGAATCCCGTGGGAGAAGTTTCGGACTCAGATCTCAAGCAGATCTCCCTAGATCTGAGTTTTACTGAATTACAGGACATCCCCTATGGCTCCAAGACGTCCCAATCTACAAACAAATGTAGAATGATGATAACCCTCCAGAAAATCCCTCAAACTAATGGTCCTGCCCCTGCAAACAAAACCCAAATGTCGGAATGGCCCCAGGCCCTCAGGATAAGCTGGATCGAACTTCCCTCTAGATGATGGTGCGCCCTTGCTGGAAACACAAGAACAATACGACTTGCTACCTTATAAAGCACTAGATGGAGATGGGCTGAGACCAGAATGGTGTGGAGGAGTCTTTCATCCTCGATACCAATCTGCGGAACAAGGTGAGTGGATATTTCACCATTGAGTTGCTCACAAGGGTTTGTACAACAAAACCCCCAAACTGAATGCTCAAGAGCAATAGCAAATGCTAATCCAAAACCAGAATGAGTAATAGGAGAACCCCAGCCTCTTACTTATACTTTTCCTTCTAATTTTGTGTTGAGTTAGGTTAACTCCCAGTGTTAATCTTCTATTCTTCTGTTGAGTTATCTTTTACTCCTTTATCCTTTTCCTTTCTTAAGTCAACTTAAAAATATAACTTTTAACTTCTTGACTTTCCCCCCTTCAGTGTGAGACTATGACCTAGTGGGGGTGCCCAGGCCACTGAGTCTCCTAATCACCTCTCTAAGAGGTGGGGGACATTACAGGCGCGAATTTATTGTGGTCAAGGAGATTTGGGTGACGCCTTGTGTTTGATCATGTGGGCATACTCATAAGGACCTGTGGAGGAACACTATTGTATGTGTGTGTGTTTCCCTATGGGGAACACAAAGAGTCAATCTGACTCAGAAGGGAAGATTTAGAACGATCCTGCGCGGACCTCGACCCGAGGGTTCAGGGGTCTGTATCAAAGTGGTATCAAAGAACAGAAAAAGATATTTGTTTTCTATAGCAGAGAAAAGAAGAACATTCTTAGCCATGCCGCAGAGAAGAAGAGACAGACTAATGCCTGATCCAGCAGTGGAAAGGGAAATGCGTGAATTACGTGCCAGGCTTGATGTCATGGAGATAACACAGAGGCGCACAGTTGACACTGGGGATATCAGTGAGGCTGACAGTGAAAATGAAGCTGGACACGAAGAAGAAGTTGCAGTTGAAGATGTTGTAGACGAATGCCTATTCAGGGTTGTTGCGAGGATAGGTGCTAGAGCAAAGATGGACATTACCATGTATGAAGGAAACCAGGATGTTGAAGAGCTTATAGATTGTATTATAACTCTAGATAAATACTTTGACTATGAGGATGTTGAGGAAGATAAGAAAGTCAAACATGTTGTCACTAGACTTAAAGGACATGCAACACTATGGTGGGATGAACTGCAGGCTAACAGATGCTGCAAAGGTAAGAAAAAAATCAAGAGTTGGGATAGAATGGTTGCAAAGATGAAATCCAAATTCATACCCAAGGATTATCAAATTACTCTGTTTCGAAGAATGCAGAATTTGAGACAGAAGTTGATGTCAGTGAAAGAATACACTGAAGAGTTCTACAAGATTAACATCAGGGTAGGTCATCGGGAAAGCGATGATGAAAAAGTTTCCAGGTACATGAATGGTCTGAGATATGACATCCAAGATGAGATGAGCGTGATGATCATTCAAACTCTAGAAGATGCTCATCAGATGGCTCTGAAAGCTGAAGAGAAGATGAGCCGAAAGCAAGGTCAAAGAGACCGAGATAGAAGTCAAGCCAGAGGCAAAACAATTGCCAAAGATAGAACTCAGAGACCTCAAGAAGAGGGGAAGAAACCTCAAACTCAGCATGAGAGAGGAGGAAGCTCACAGAGAGGGCAGTATGCTGATAGAAATACTTTTCCTCAAACCAAAGGAAGAGGAAGAGGCTGAGGAGGTGAAGTGAAATGTTTTGTTTGTGAGAAAAATGGACATGAATCTTATGAGTTTCCAGATAGGAAGAAAGAAGGTGGTGAGACTCACATTACCGAACCACAAGGATGGAATGTTGAGGCAAAAGATGTTGAGGGTGGAAGATCCTTGATGATGAGGAAAGTTCTCTTAACGCCAGAGAAAGAGGCAGAGAACCCAGCCCAAAGGAACAGACTGTTTCGGACTGCTTGCAAGACCAAGGACAGAGTATGCAAAGTCATAGTGGATAGTGGTAGCACAGACAATCTTGTTTCTACAGAGATGGTAGAAAAGCTGGAGCTAGAGACTATATGACGTAGACGCCCACCCAGCACGTCCGCTCCCACCAGGACCTTCCTTTATCCTAGGCCCGAAGAACTTCAAGGTTCTTCCGATCCCTTATTGGGACCCCTTAATACCCACATAATGCTCTCCGTGATCTCCCTTTGGCTCTATCGGGAAATCGGGTTTCGCGTTATCGCAAAACCTCGTGGGCATGCTCCTTGTGCTACACAAAACCCCGAAACCTGATGGGTCTCGATATCAACACTGTTCTATTCTTGATCGGGGATTTCCCTATTGGGAAATCGGCATATGCGGTGTCGTAACTCTCGGCCACTACGAATCCCCGACTCCCGAATTTGCGATGGCGCCTTTTTCCTTTTCCAAGCTCCTCCCAGCTAGCCTTCTCGCATATGACCTGCTGGTCCACGGGACCACGTCCTTTACCCTTGTCAGAGTTTCAGACTTTGCGGAAATGATATGCGTGAAACTCGTGCCCTCGAAAATCCTGAAATGCCGAACCCTGATGCCACCTGTCTTCCACTCGTTCTTACCTCCTTCGGGAAATCGCGTATTGGGATATCGTGATTCCCGTGGTTGTGAGTCTCTCGTCACTGAGAACTCTGAAATGTCGAACCCCGATGCATGTGTGGGCACTCTCCTCCACTTCACCCCTCCTTGTCACGATATCGGTTATCACGTGATCGTGATTTCAATTATAGTGTTTCCTTTGCATGGGAAAACTCCGAATGCCGAACCCCGACTCTCTGGATTGCTGACACGTACCCAGTCCAGGATCTACGACTATGCTCCTCTTCAGGAAATCGCGGGTCGCGATTTATCCCTGCGCGAATCCTATGTTACTGGAGACTCCGATTCTCCGATGAGTCGAGTCCCGATGAGCTCTGACTCCTTCCCTACGTGCCAACGCTTAAACCCCGCACAACTTCCCCAAGATCTGATAGCTGTCGGGACTTCGCTAATCTCCCCTACGAATCCTGACCATCGACTCCTCCTCTTTGAGGATTTCTTGAAAATGACTAAGTGCTTCTGCCGAGACTTGTTCTCCGAGCCTGCACTTGCAGCTCCTGCTTGAAACCCTCCTCGACCCAAACTCCTTGGGCTCTCTTTCACGATATTACAAAGGTGATAAACCTCCTGATCTTTCTCCCACTCTGACTCCTCCAGATGGATTCGTGCGCACTCCTCGCGCTTGGCATTCAACAACTTCTCAAGTGTTGAATCCTTCAGACTCTGCGCAGTTCCTGCACCAGAAGTCCTTAGCTCCTTACCCAGACTCATGACTGAGTCTTCTTCTTCTTCGGCCTGTGCCTTCCTCGCATGGCTTCAACAACCCAAATCGACTTCTGGGCGAATGAGAACAACAGTTAAACTACTGAGCCTTCATCGACGCACTCCTTGCGGATGAATTCAACTGCACTCTATGCAGGAATCTCCTGACTCAGATAGAGAAACAATTGAAACTAATTCTCTTCCTTCTCAAACTTCAGTTTCAAACCTGAAATCTTATGCACAACATATACAAAGAAAATGCATAACCAAAAAACATACATTCAAGAGCACAAACACAATACACAGAGAATAGACACATAACCATGTATTTGAATCAAAGCTTTCTTCTATTAATTCAATATTTGTACATGGATGTTCTCTACACAGTTCTCTGCTTGCTCCTCTATTCCTAAATGCTTCCCAAATTCTGAATTGCTAATGAATATTGATACAATGAGGGTGTCTATATCCGTTTTCCCTCTTCGAACTCTAAACTGTCTAATCTAGACTTAAACATCTATCTACCTGCATTAAATATATTAAATGCCTTCTATCTAATTCAGACAAGAGCGTATGGCTCGAGGTCTGATACAACATACAAAAGGTGCTTTCATAAATGCATCATTTATACATTGGTGCATCCTCTTGGATGAAAATTCAAAAACTTTCTGCTGGCTTGTCCAGCTGTTCATTGCCTTCCATGTTGGCTCACTTGTCGTGGGTGATGCTCTTGCATCATACTCCTCGGCTTGAAAATTTTCATGGGCTCCTGTCCATGAGCTCCTGCATGGTCTGTCCATGCTTTTGAATGACTTCTTTTGTTTCCCAGCTGGCATCCTCCACTAGGTGATTCTTCCATTTCACCAGATACTCGAAGTATTGCTTCCGTCTGGTTCTTTTGTTGATTCTTCTGTCAAGTATCTGCTCCATCTGTGGCCTTTCTGCAATCATCATCTTCTTCTGCCACTGAATTTATGGCTTCTCATCACTTCCATCTCCTGCTTCCTCAGCCTTATAGGGATATAAGTCTGAGACATTGAATGTCGGAGATATTCCAATGTCATCTGGCAATTCAATTTCATAAGCGTTTTCTCCCAGTTTCTTTAGGACTCTGCATGGCCCAATTTTCTTCGTCTTGAGCTTGTTTCATGTTCCCCTTGGGAACCTTTCCTTTCTTAGATGTGCCAAAACTAGATCACCAACATAAAATTGAAGTTGTCTCCTATGTTGATCCGCTCTGCGCTTGTATTCCTGGTTCGTTTCTGTCAATCGCTGCTTCACCCTGCTGTGAAGATCCTCCATCGCCTCTGCGAATTATTTAGCTCTCGTGATCTTTGTCATTATCTGCTCTGAAACCCTCAGCTCAGATACTCCTCTTCGCTATATACCGTATACTATCTCAAATGGGCTTTTCCTTGTGCTTCGATTCACTGAATCATTGTAAGCGAATTTTGCGTGTGGCAACACATTTTCCCAGCTGCTGTGGTGTTATGTCACTAGGCTTCTGAGTAAGTCTCCCAGACTTCTATTTACAACCTCCGTTTTCCCATCCATCTGAGGATGATAGGTTGAACTAAACATCAAGTTAGTTTCCATCTTCTTCCAGAGTGTCCTCCATAAATGTCCAATGAACTTTGTATCCCTGTCCGATACAATGCTTCTGGGTAAGCCATGAAGTCTAACAACCTCCTTGAAAAATAAATTTGCGATGTGAGTCGCATCGCTGGTCTTCTGACACAGAATAAAATGTGCCATCTTTGAAAATCTGTCAACCACCACAAAGTTGGAATCATGTGCTCTTTGTGCCCTCAGCAATCCTAGTACGAAATCCATGCTGATTTCATCCCACGGCCTTTCTGGTATGGGCAATGATTGATAAAGACCTGCGTTCTACTTTCTTCCCTTAGAATTTTGGCAAACTCTGCACCTGTCAACAAACTTCTTGACATCTGTTCGCATCTTCATCCAGAAATATGCTTCGCTCAGCTTTGCGAATGTCTTGTCGTGGCCAAAATGCCCTGCTAATCCGCCACTGTGCTTCTCCTTTAGCAGGTTCTCCCTCATGGAGCAATTTGGAATGCATAACTGGTTTCCTCTGAACAACAGTCCATTCTGAATCATGTAATCCATCCACGGGCTTCTGTCTCTGAGAACTGGATTCTCAGCTGCCTCATATGCCTCTGCAAAATCTGTATCACCTGCATACATGTCTTCAAGGTTTTCAAAACCCAATGTCTTGACTCGGAATTCCTGCAGCAACAAACACTTCCTGCTCAAAGCATCATCCACTTTGTTAGCAGTCCCTGAAATGTGTTTAATTACAAATGTAAAATTCTTCATATACTCTACCCATTTTGCATGTTTTTGGTTCAGCTTCTCCTGTTGAGTTACAAACTGTAATGCATGATTATCACTATACAATACAAATTCCTTTGGGATCAAGTAATGCCTCCACTTCTTTAACGCCTATATAATGGCATAAAATTACTTATCATACGTGGAGTATTTCACCTTTGCCTCATCCAGCTTCTCGCTGAAATATGCAATTGGTCTGTCCTCCTGGCTCAAGACCGCTCCTATGGCAAAGCCACTTGCATCACATTTCACCTGAAATGTTTTCTGAAAATCTGGCAACACCAACACTGGTTGCTCTGTGATATTCTGCTTCAACAGATTGAAGCTTTTCTCTGCCTCTTCAGTCCAATGAAAATATTTGTGTCTTTTCCTGACTGTGTCCATCATTGCTGCGCTGATTCCACTAAAATATCGAATGAATTTCCTGTAGAAACTAGCCAAACCATGGAAACTCCTCACCTCAAAAACATTTCTTGGTGATGGCCAATTCTTTATTACAGCCACTTTACTTGGATCCATCTTCAATTCATTTTCCGATATGAAAAACCCCAAGTAAATGAGTTCTTTCTTCATAAATGAAGACTTCCTCACGTTGATCAACAACTTCTCTTGCTATAGCTTCCTCATTACTGCAGCTAAATGCTTCAAATGTTCTTCTCTTGATTTGCTGAAAATCAATATGTCATCTAGATAAACAATGACAAACTTACCAATTAATTCTTTCAACACTTCGTTCATCAACCTCATGAATGTACTTGGCGCATTCGTCAATCCAAACGACATGACTAGCCATTCGTACAGCCCTTCGTTAGTCTTGAAGGCTGTCTTCCATTCATCGCCTTCCCTCATGCGAATTTGATGGTATCCGCTTTTCAAATCAACCTTTGAAAAATAATTGGCTCCACTTAAACAGTCCATCAAGTCATCCATTCTCGGAAATGGGAATCTATACCTGATGGTGATCTTGTTAATGGCTCTAGAATCTGTACACATTCTCTAGCCTCCATCCTTCTTTGGACTCAGTACCGTTGGAACGACACACGGACTTAAACTTTCCCTGACCAGTCCTTTGTCCAATAACTCTTGGACCTGCTTCTTAACCTCCTCATTCTCATGAGGTGTCAACCTTTACGTGGCCTTATTTGGAAAACAAGCTCCCGGTACAAGGTCTATGTGATGGCTTATGCTCCTCATTGGCGGAAACGAATGAGGTAATTCGTCCACCACTATATCAGCGAACTCTTCCAACAGTTCCTGAATTTCCTCCGGCAAATCGTCCACTCTTGTGCTGGTCAAAATGATTCTGGGTTTTCTGACCACAAAGAATTGTGGATCCTCCTTATTCTTTACTTCTGCCAAAAGTTCCTTCCCACTCATGAGAAGTATCCTGTTGTTCACCTCCGGTTTTACTTCCTTATCTTTTATTGGAAGTAGCATATGTGTCCTCCCATTCTTCTCTAGGGTATACGTATTCATTTTCCCATCATGAACTACGTTTCTATCATACTGCCATGGCCTCCCCAACAGTAAATGGAAAACATCCATAGGAATGACATCACATAAAATTTTGTCATTATATCCTCCTATTTTAATGTCAAATAAGCATTGTTTAGTGACACTCACCTGATGTCCCTTCTGTAGCCATGAAACTTTATATGGGCTCGGGTGATCAGTTGTTTCCAGCTCTAGTTTCTCCACCATCTCGGTTGAAACGAGATTGTCGGTGCTTCCACTGTCCACAATGAATTTGCATTTCCTGTCTTTGGTCTTTCATGCGGTTTTGAACAGTCTACTTCTCTGAGCTGTTTCCTCCACCTCCTTCTCAAGTGTTACGAGAACTTTATGCATCATCAAAGACCTTTCATCTTTTGCGTCTTCTGCTTCAGCAGTTCGCCTCTGTGCCTCGATGATGTGAGCTTCTCCTCCATATTTCTTCATGTCTGGACAATCAACTGCTCTGTGCCCATTCTTCCCACATGTGTAGCATGTGATGGTTCCTCCTCTGCCTCTTCCTCTACCTCTGGTATGAGGAAAAGTATTAACATCGGCGTATCCTCCGCTCTGTTCTGCCTGCTACATTCGTTGTTCAGTATGCTGGCCTCGCTGTGAACTTCCACCTCTTTCCATTCTGGTCTGAGGCTTCTTCCAGTCATCCTTAGGTTTCTAGAACCTATCTTGGGCAATTCATTTTCCTCTCGGCTGGCTCTTGCCTCTGCCCCGCTGTGCTGGCTTTCGGCTTAGCTTTTCTTCTGCCTTCAATGCCATCTGATACGCATCCTCAACCGTTCTGACGGTTGTCATACTCATCTCGTCCTGGATATTGTATCTTAAGCCATTCATGTACCTGGCGACTTTTTCATCATCGCTCTCCCGATGACCTTCTCTGATATTGATCTTGTAAAATTCTTCGGTGTACTCCTTCACCGTCATCAACTTTTGTCTCAGGTTCTGCATCCTCCTGAACAGTGTGATCTGATAATCCCTTGGGATGAACTTTGCCTTCATCTTTACAATCATTCGATCCCAGCTTTTCATATTTTGTTTGCCTTTGGAACGTCTATCTGCTTGAAGCTCGTCCCACCATAATGTTGCATGTCCTTTCAATTTCGTGACAACATGCCTTACCTTTTTATCCTCTTCGATATCCTCATAATCGAAGTAGGTATCAAGAGCTCTAATCCAATCCAGAAGCTCTTCTGCATCCAGTCTTCCTTCATAAGTTGGAATGTCCATTTTTGTCTTTGAACTCATCCGAGCAATAGCCTTGATCAACCGCTCATTGGCTGCATCTTCAACTGCAACTTCTCCTTGTTGTTCATCTTCAGCTTCGCCTTCGGATTCACTTAGATCTCCAGCATTAGTTGTGCGTCTCTACGCTGCTTCCATATCTTCCAATCTCGCTCTGAGATCGCGTATCTACCTCTCCATCTCTGGATTAGCTACTGGTCTGCCCCTTCTTCTCACCTCCCTATCCTTGGGTTTAGGTGACTGTCTTTCCCTTCTGGGCGGCATGGTGAAATTTTCTCCTCTGCTGTGGAAAGAAAAGTATCTCTCGCTCTGATACCACTTTGACGTAGACGCCCACCCAGCACATCCGCTCCCACCAGGACCTTCCTTTATCCTAGGCCCGAAGAACTTCAAGGTTCTTCCGATCCCTTATCGGGACCCCTTAATACCCACAGAATGCTCTCTGTGATCTCCCTTTGGCTCTATTGGGAAATCGGGTTTCGCGTTATCGCGAAACCTCGTGGGCATGCTCCTCGTGCTACAAAAAACCCTAAAACCCGATGGGTCTCGATGTCAACACTGTTCTATTCTTGATCGGGGATTTCCCTATCGGGAAATCGGCATATGCAGTGTTGTAACTCTCAACCACTATGAATCCCGACTTCCGAATTTGCGATGGCGCCTTTTTCCTTTTCCAAGCTCCTCCCAGCTATCCTTCTCGCATATGACCTGTCGGTCCACAGGACCACGTCCTTTTCCCTTGTCAGAGTTTCATACTTCGCGGAAATGATATGTGCGAAACTCGCGCCCTCGAAAATCCTGAAATGTCGAACCCCGATGCCACCTGTCTTCCACTCGTTATTACCTCCGTCGGGAAATCGCATATCGGGATATCGCGATTCCCGTGGTTGTGAGTCTCTCGTCACTGAGAAATCCAAAACGTCGAACCCCGATGCACGTGCGGGCGCTCTCCTCCACGTCACCCCTCCTTGTCGTGCTATCGGTTATCACGTGATCACGATTTCAATTGTAGCATTTTCTTTGAATGGGAAAACTCTGAATGCCGAACCCCGACTCTCTGGATTGCTGAGACGTACCCAGTTCGGGATCTACGGCTATGCTCCTCTTCGGGAAATCACCGGTCGCGATTTCTCCCTGCGCAAATCCTATGTTCCTGGAGACTCCGATTCTCTGATGAGTCGAGTCCCGATGAGCTCTGACTCCTTCCCTGTGTGCCAACGCTTAAACCACGCACAACTTCCCCGAGATCTGATGACTGTCGGGACTTCGCTAATCTCCCCTGCGAATCGTGACCGTCGACTCCTCCTCTTTGAGGATTTCTTGAAAATGACTAAGTGCTTCTGCCGAGATTTGTTCTCCGAGCCTGCGCTTGCAGCTCCTGCTTGAAACCCTCCTCGAACCAAACTCCTTGGGCTCTCTTTCATGATATTACAAAGGTGCTAAACCTCCTGATCTTTCTCCCACTTTGACTCCTCCAGATGGATTCGTGCGCACTCCTCGCGCTTGGCATTCAAGAACTTCTCAAGTGTTGAATCCTTCAGACTCTGCTCACTTCCTGTAGCAGTAGTCCTTATCTCCTTGCCTAGATTCACGACTGAGTCTTCTTCTTCTTCGTCCTGTGCCTTCCTTGCACGGCTTCAACAACCCAAATCGACTTCTGGGAGAATGAGAACAACAGTTAAACTACTGATCCTTCATCGATGCACTCCTTGCGGATGAATTCGACTGCACTCTATGCAGGAATATCCTGACTCAGATAGAGAAACAATTGAAACTCATTCTCTTCCTTCTCAAACTTCAGTTTCAAACCTGAAATCTTATGCACAGCATATACAAAGCAAATGCATAACCAGAAAACATACATTCAAGAGCACAAACACAATACACAGAGAATAGACACATAACCATGTATTTGAATCAAATCTTTCTTCTATTAATTCAATATTTGTACATGGATGTTCTCTACATAGTTCTCTGCTTGCTCCTCTATTCCTGAATGCTTCTTGAATTCTGAATTACTAATGAATAATGATACAATGAGGGTGTCTATATCTGTTTTCCCTCTTCGAAATCTAAACTATCTAATCTAGACGTAAACATCTATCTACCTGCATTAAATCTATTAAATGCCTTCTATCTAATTCAGACAAGAGTGTATGGCTCGAGGTAGGATACAACATACAAAAGGTGCTTTCATAAATGCATCATTTATACATTGGCGCATCCTCTTGGATGAAAATTCAAAAACTTTCTGCTGGCTTGTCCAGCTGTTCATTGCCTTCCATGCTGGGTCGCTTGTCGTGGGTGATGCTCCTGCATCACTATCGTACATCTAAGCCCATACAGAGTTTCATGGCTACAAAAAGGACATCAGGTAAATGTCACTAAACAATGTTTAGTTGAATTTAAAATAGGAGGATATAAGGATGAAATACTATATGATGTCATTTTCATGGATGTTTGTCATCTATTGTTGGGTAGACCGTGGAAATATGACAAGAATGTGGTTCATGATGGGAGAAAGAACACATACACCCTGGAGAAGAATGGTAGGACTCACATGTTGTTTCCGATTAAGGATAAAGAAGTAAAAACAAAGACAAACAACACTATACTTCTCATGAGTGGGAAGGAACTTCTTAAGGAGGTTAAGAAGAAGGAAGACACACAATTTATTGTGGTCAAGAATCGAAGAATTGTTTTGACCAACACAAGAGTGGATGATTTAGCAGAGGAAATCCAGGAGTTGCTGGAAGAGTTTGTTGATATAGTAGTGGACGAACTACCTTATTCGTTGCCACCTATCAGGAGTATAAGTCATCACATTAATATTATACTTGGAGCTAGTTTACCAAACAAAACAACGTATAGATTGACGCCGCGGGAGTATGAGGAATTTAAGAGACAAGTCCAAGATTTAATGGACAAGGGATTGATTAGAGAGAGCTTGAGTCCATGTGTTGTTCCAACAATGCTCAATCCAAAGAAAGATGGAGGCTGGAGGATGTGTACAGACTCAAGAGCAATCAATAAGATTACCATCAGATATAGATTTCCATTACCAAGGATGGATGACTTGATGGATTGCTTGAGTGGAGCAAGATTATTTTCAAAAAATGATTTGAAAAGCGGGTATCATCAGATTCGTATGAGAGAAGGTGACGAATGGAAGACAATGTTCAAGATGAATGAAGGGTTGTATGAATGGCTTGTTATTCCATTTATCTTAAAAAATGCACCTAGTACTTTCATGAGACTGATGAATGAAGTCCTGAAGGATTTCATTGGGAAATTTGTTATCGTATATCTTGATGATATATTGATTTACAGTAGAACAGAAGAAGAGAATTTAAAGCATTTAGCTACAATGATGAAGAGATTACAGCAAGAGAAGTTGTTGATAAACATGAAGAAATCATCATTTATGAGGACAAAACTAATTTATTTGGGTTTTTTTATCTCTGCAAATGAGTTGAAAATGGATCCAGATAAGGTAGAAGCGATTAAGAATTGGCCATCGTTGAAAGGTGTGTTTGAAGTTCGAAGCTTCCATGGTTTAGCTAGTTTCTACAGGAAATTCATCCGAAATTTCAGTGGGATTAGCGCACTGATGATGGACACGATGAAGAAAAGACACACATATTTTCATTGGACAGAAGAAGCAGAGAAAATTTTCAATCTGTTGAAGAGGAAGATCATTGAGCAACCAATTTTGGTTTTGCTAGATTTTAGCAAGACGTTCCAGGTCAAGTGTGACGCGAGTGGGTTTGCAGTTGGAGCGGTCTTGAGCCAAGATGACAGACCGGTTGCATACTTCAGCGAGAAATTGAATGAAGCGAAGATTAAATACTCAACATATGACAAAGAATTCTATGTTGGCATACAAGCGCTGAAGAAATGGAGACACTATTTGGTTCCTAAAGAGTTTGTTTTGTACAACGATAATCACACTTTCCAATTCGTGACTTAGCAGGAGAAGTTGAACCAAAAACATGCTAAATGGGTTGAATTCATGCAGAATTTTACTTTTGTGATTAAGCATATTTCTAGAACTACTAACAAAGTTGTTGATGCTTTGAGCATAAAATGTTTGCTTATGCAAGAATTCAAAGTCAAAACTTTGGATTTTGATAACCTCAAAGAAATGTACAAGGATGACCAAGATTTTAAGGAAGCATATGAGGCGTCTGAGAATCCAATTCTCAGGGACAGAAGCCAATGGATTGAATACATGATCCAGGATGGATTATTGTTCAAGGGCAATCAGCTATGTATTCCAAAATGCTCCATGAGGGAGAACCTGTTGAAGGAAAAACACAGTGGAGGATTGGTCGGACATTTCGGTCATGACAAAACGTTCTCAAGGTTGAATGGCTCATATTTTTGGCCAGGGATGAGGATAGATGTTAAGAGATTTGTGGATAGGTGCAAAATTTGTCAGCACACTAAAGGAAGAAGGTAGAACATATGGTTATATCAGCCATTACCCATACCAGAAAAGCTGTGGGATGCAGTGAGCATGGATTTTGTATTGGGACTGCCAAGAACGCAAATAGGTTGTGATTTGATCTTTGTGGTAGTCGATAGATTTTCAAAGATGGCACATTTTATACCATGCCAGAAAACCAGCGACGCAACTCATATTGCGAACCTGTTTTTCAAAGAAGTCCTCAGACTTCACGGCTTGCAAAGGAGTATTATTTTAGATCGAGATACCAAGTTCGTAGGGCATTTCTGGAGGACTTTATGGAAGAAGTTGGGGACAAGTTTGTCTTTTAGCTCAGTGTATCATCCTCAGATGGATGGGCAGACATAAGTTGTGAACAAAATCTTGGGAGATTTATTGAGGAGCCTAGTAACTGAACACCGCAGTCAGTGGGATCACATTCTACCACAAGCGGAATTTTCTTATAATGATTCGATCAATAGAAGAACAAGGCAGAGTCCATTCCAAATTGTATATGGAATGCAACCAAGGGGATTTTCTGAATTGAAAGATTCAGAACAAAATGAATTCAAAAGTTCTAGTGCAGAGGACTTTGCAGAATCAATGAAGGAGCTTCACAACCAATTCAAGGAGCGATTGCAGAGTTCAAGCTAGGAGTATAAACGCAGAGCAGATAAACACAGGTGAGAACTTCAATTTGAAGTTGGTGATCTGATTCTTGCACATCTGAGGAATGAGAGGTTCCCAAGGGGAACATATAACAAACTGAAGATGAAAAAGATTGGACCATGCAGAGTCATGAAGAAATTTGGGGCAAATGCATATGAGATTGAATTACCTGATGGGATTGGAATTTCACCGATATTCAATGTTGCAGATTTGTACCCTTACAGAGCTGAAGAAATAGGAACAGAGGATGAACAGACAGAGGTTCAGTGGACCAAACAAATGCCTATAGTTGAAAAGCCATAGATGGAAAGTATCATTAACAAGAGAGTCAACAAGAAGACTAGAAGAAAAGAGTATTTTGAATACTTGGTCAAGTGGAAGGGACATCCAGTTGAAGATGCCAGTTGGGAGTATGAAGCATAAATTTAGAAGAATGGACAGACCATGCAAGAGCTCATGAACAGGAGTTCATGAAAATTTTCAAGCGAGAGAGTATGATGCAGGAGCATCATTAGCAGCCAAATGAGCGTGAAGGCGAAAGACAACTGGAAAGCACAACATGCATTTTTCACGTTTTGAAATGTTTCAAAAGTTTAAGGGAGTGGATATTAATGTAATAGTTAGTAAGATGGTGTACTTGAATTTATATCTTGGAGGTTGTAAACAGATCTTGAGCAATTGCTCTCATCTGTAAAATATTAAGGCATTTAAGCCCAGTTAATGAAAGTAGGTAGGTTTGAATTAATAGATTAGACAGTTTTAGGAGCAGGAGGGAAAACAGATATAGACACCCTCATTCTTGTATTGTTGTATTATTGGCATAGAGATAGAAGGAGAGAGCTATAGAGAGAAGCCCATGTACAGGAGCTTTGAATTAACATATGAATCTTTGAATTAGATTTCATGGTGTTATGATGTTTCTATTTATACATGGTGAATGGTATGTTTACAGTGGTTTTATTCTCTCTGTTATGCATTTGTTATGAAGCTATGCTGTGTATGTATGATTTCATGTTGAATGTTTGAAGTCTGAGAGAGAGAGAGAATGAGTTTCAATTGTTTCTCTTCCTTAGTGAGAGAAGTTCCTACAAGGAGTGCATGGATGAAGGTTCAGAGTTTATCTCTGAAAGCTCAGGAGGGATACCGTTGTTCTCATTCCAACATAAATGCAAGTGAAGCACAAAAGTCGTGCAAGGTGTGCAAAGGCTAGTTGAAATATTAGAACTTATCAACCAAGGGGAGAGTTGAAGGACTGCTATTGTCGGGTGCACAGAGTCGAAGAATTGAATACTTTGAAGTATTTGAAAGAGTGTCGTAAGGAGTGTGTGTAGGAGTCCTTTGGAGGTTTGAGTTTTTAAGTGAAATCTCAGGAGGGATGATACCTTTGAACACTTCAAAGGAAGACAGAGGTCAAACTACTTCAAAGGGAGACGAGGGTCGAAGTCATCTAGCAGAAGTAAAGTTCAAAAGGGAGAACATTGGTTCATTTCACAGGTGCAACGAATGGTCGAAATTCTTCGTGGAGAACTTGTGAGACCATGAGGACTGTAGGATCCAGAGAAGTTGCAGGGTGATTAGAGGCAAACAAACTCATCACTCTAGGATCCAGAATCAACGTGGACCGTTGGTCATGCTTTGCACAAGCCATCAGATCATTTCAGCATTTTGGAGATTTTGTTGATAAGGAGTTGAGCGTAGTGGAATGAAAGTCCCGAAGTCGCGAGTTGCGATAGGAATTGGCGTGGAGTTTTGGGATTTTGGCACTTCGGGTGTTGGGAAACGGAGGAGGCAACGTTTTGGGATCATTAAAGTACCGAAAGCCGGGAAGAGTGACAGGTGGCAGGAGTCCATGTTAGAGATAAAAAGTGTTTGAGTGGACAGGTGGTGTGTCCTCGTCAAATAGGCAGAGTCAACCCTTGTTGACTGTTTCAGGGTTCGGAGGTCGACGGACTAGGAGCCTTGCATCCGGATTCGCGAAGTTGCGAAGTTCGAAACTCCGAATCGGCGGAAAGTTCTGGGAGAAGCCATCCTTTGCTGAATACATTTTGGTGAATCAACATTTTGGGTTTTGGCAGTAGGGGGCCGAGAAACTCGACATTATAGATCGTGAAATTTCGAGACGCAAAGTCCCGAATTAGGAAGGGCGCAACTTTATTGTGGTCAAGGAGATTTGGGTGACGCCTTGTGTTTGATCACATGGGCATACTCATAAGGACCTGTGGAGGAACACTATTGTATGTGTGTGTGTTTCCCTGTGGGGAACACAAAGAGTCAATCTGACTCAGAAGGGAAGATTTAGAACGATCCTGCACAGACCTCGACCCGAGGGTTCGGGGGTCTGCATCACATAATAGACACATTGTTGGATGATTGATTGGATATATGGTGCTCTAGATCCACCTTTTGTGTGTTCATCGTATCTCTTGTCTTATTTTGCTACCGATGTTTTTTTTGAAGAAGTTGATTGAATTCTAGGTGAATCAATTTAGTTTTGTGTGGATGTTTATCCACTTGGATAACTCCATTTGTTAAATAGAACACATATTTTCCTATGAATATCAACCAAAGATAAATGCATGGCATAATCTATATTCTTTATCTACTAGTATTTGAATGATCAATTGACCATGGGTGAGACCTTTTTAGTGTTGAAATCCAACTTGAGCATTGTCGTTTTAGAGATTGCTTGTATCAACTAAGCAAAAATCTATATAAGACTAGTTTTCTAACTAGATTTTGGAAGCATTGATGAACTAACCTTGGTAAGATATGGATTGATCACTATATAGTCATTTATTTTCCCTAGCCCGTAGAAAATATTGGAAGAGGCTTGCAGATCCAACATTGGCAATTTTGTGTAGCTCTTTAAAGGACCTACACTATGAAAATAGTCAATTGAAGTTGAGTGTGGTTTATAAGTGTTCCTTTGATCAACTAAATAGTTTTTTTTTACTATCTTTCTTATTGACTAGAACACTACTCATATATGTTTGCATGTGAAGTGAAATCTTGTTTCAATCTAATTATTGGCTACAATATTGTATGGAGGAATGATCCATTAGAAGAAACCATCTAGCATAGTCCACACATATTTAGATATTAAATGCGGTATTGATTGACAAGAATTCAATTGGTGCACTATTTGACCGTGCATCATAGTTGGTCAGACCGAGTATTGGTGGATGTATGAAGAATTTGGTTGGTTGTTTCCAAGGAAGCTTGGAGTGTATGCCCAAAAAATAAGTTCCTACATATCGACAAATAATATCATCGACATGGAAAAGATTGCATGGTCAACTAATGATTGTATAAGTCGAGAAATAATTCCATTACTATAGATCATAGTTCTATCTATGTTGTTTTTGTGTATATTTCCTTACTATTGTACAAGAAAAGACCAAGTACCTATATCCTTGTAAGATTTATTATTTGTTGATATGGAAGCAATTTCTCTCGAACCAGTCGAAGATTGACCAAAAAGTAGGATATTTTATTTATTCATAATCAACTAAATTTCAAACATTAATTAATTTATACCCTTTGTTGGAAATACTAGGAGCCTTTGATGAATATGAAGAACTAATTTTGTAGAAGTTGTAGGAAATTTGCAAGAAGAAATATATTGCCTTGCAAAAATCTCATGATCGACTTCCTAAACAATCAAATGCCTTACAACTATTGTTTCTCTATTGTGAACACAAATTGAATATTGAAGGATTAGCTAGAGACAACCAATCCCTAGTCGGAGGAAGACAATTCC
Organism: Picea engelmannii; assembly: GCA_009831015.1. Taxonomy (NCBI): domain Eukaryota; kingdom Viridiplantae; phylum Streptophyta; class Pinopsida; order Pinales; family Pinaceae; genus Picea; species Picea engelmannii. The sequence goes on along the minus strand of ML777453.1, from coordinate 1,016,710 downwards.
CTATTTTAGACTAATGTCTTGTAGGGATATGATGAAACATATAGAAATATTGATGTCTTGGAAAGAACATTGAAACATGTCTTTAAGAACCTCATGGATTAATTTGGGGATAAAACATATTTAATTGATGATTTGGAGGAGGAAGTTAAAAACCACTCTCATGCAACTATTACTGGTTTGAAGGAGAACAATAATAGGGTCGATGTAGCCAATACCCATGTAAAGGATGAGGCTTCATGCTTATAGGCCTTTGTTGATGAGCTTCATGAGGAAGTTTCTCCCCTTCAAGTAGACAATGTTTAATTATTTGATGAATACCATCATTTGAAGAAAAAATATGAACTCTTGTTGCTATATACGACTGATAAAGATGATCCATTGACCATATTCCACTTATTGGTCACCCAAGATACAAACCATATTGACCATATTCCACTTATTGGCCACCTAAGCTCTCATCTAAGTTATTGACCATATTCCACCTATTGGCCACTCAGTTACAGACCATTCACTTATGTGGGTATAATATGAGTAATATTTGAGTCTTGGAACCCTGCCATACCGTCAAGGCATGCATCTAGTGCAACCATGTCAAATTTCAATGACTACAAGAAAAGTTTGAGAAAATTTCAATGTTTTCCCCATTAACTGGTCACTTTCCAGGTTCGACGAGAATCAACACTTATTCTAGTAATCAACACTGGTCATGTGCTTATATCTAATTGGTCTTCTCTTTGGTCACCTTTTTCTTCTCATTTCTCACATGACCATGTCTTCTTTGACCCCTTTTTCATGACCTAACCTCAATAAATATTTATGGATAATATCACAAGTTTGTTAAAACACACTAATACTCGATAGAAAAGTACTCGAAAAAATTCACAAGCTTCGTCAGTTATTTGATCTTATCTTTGATTTTTTCTCTCATCTAAGCTATTGACCATATGCCACTTATTGTCCACCCAGTTAAAGACCATTCACTTTTGTGGGTATAATATGAGTAATCTTTGAGTCTTGAAACCCTCCCACATCATCAAGGCATGCATCTAGTGCAACCATGTCAAATTTCAATGACTATTGGAAAATTTTGAGAAAATTTCAACGTTGTCCCCATTAACTGGTCACTTTGCAGGTTGATAAGAATAAACACTTGTTCTAGTAATGAACACTGGTCATGTTCCTATATCTAATTGGTCTTCTCTTTGGTCACCTTTTCCTTCTCAGTTCTCACACGACCATGTCTTCTTTGACCCCTTTTCATGACCTAACCTCGATAAATATTTATGGACTATATCACAAGTTTTTCAAAACACATTAATACTCGATAGACAAGTACTCGAAAAATTTCATAAGATTCGTCAATTATTTGATCTTATCTTTGATTTTTTCTCTCATCTAAGATATTGACCATACTCCACTTATTGGCCACCCAATTACATACCATTCTCTTATGTGGGTATAATATGCGTAATTTTTGAGTCTTGAAACCCTCCCATACCGTCAAGGTATGCATCTAGTGCAACCATGTCAAATTTCAATGACTACAGGAAAAGTTTGAGAAAATTTAAACATTGGCACCATTAATTGGTCACTTTGCAGGGTTGACGAGAATCAACACTTATTTTAGTAATCAACATTGGTCTGTGGCCATGTACAGGGACATGCCCGAATTCAGGCTTCTCCCTGCACATGGACATGGCCGAATATGGCTTTGTCCATGTAGAGGGACAAGCCTGAATTCGAGTATATCCATATACAAGGATAGAGCCATATTCGTCCCTGTACATGGACAGGGCTAAATACGACCATGTCATAACTCTAAATTTGCAAAACTTAAAACTAAATTATCAAAAGTAAAACTAAAACTTGATTAGTGATGGTTAAGCTTAGCATAGTTTCAATATCCCGGTCCTTCTCTAATTTAGATTACTCATATTCCCTAATCTTTTCAGCTTGTTACCTGTAATTAGTACAAATAGGGAGATCATCTTTCTACATGCTTATACTTTACTCTATCACTAGTTTTACCATTACTATTAGACATGGAGATCATTTTTCAGGAATGTGTCTGTAAATGGATAGGGACGAATATGGCCCTGTCCATGTATAGGGACAGGCCCGAATTTGGGCCTCTCCCTGTACATGGACATGGTCGAATATGGCTATGTCCATGTACAGGGACAAGCCTGAATTTGAGCATGTCCCTTTACAAGGAAAGATCCATATTCAACCTTGTCCATGTACAGGGACATGCCCAAATTTAGTCCTGTCCCTGTACATGGATAGGGCCGAATACGGCCATGTCAAAACTCTAAATTTGCAAAAATTAAAACTAAATTATTAAAACTAAAACTAAAACTTGATTAGCGATGGTTAAGCTTAGCATAGTTTCAATATCCTGGTCCTTCTCTAGTTTAGATTACTCATATTCCCTAATCTTCTTAGCTTGTTACCTGTAATTAGTACAAATAGGGAGATCATCTTTCTACATGCTTATACTTTACTCTATCACTCATTTTACCATTACTATAAGAGATGGAGATCAGTTTTCAGGACTGTGTCCGTAAATGGACAGGGCCAAATATGGCCATGTCCATGTACAAGGACATGCCCGAATTCATGCTTCTCCCTGTACATGGACAGGGTCGAATATGGCTATGTCCATGTATAAGGATAGGCCCAAATTCAAGCTTGTCCCTCTACAAGGACATAGCCATATTTGACCCTGTCCATGTATAGGTACATGCCCGAATTCGGGCCTATCCCTGTACATGGACAGGGCCGAATACGACCCTCTCAAAACTCTAAATTTGCAAAAATTAAAACTAAAACTAAAGCTTGATTAGTCATGGTTAAGCTTAGCATAGTTTCAATATCCTAGTCCTTCTCTAGTTTAGATTACTCATATTCCCTAATCTTTTCATCTTGTTACTTGTAATTAGTACAAATAGGGAGATCATCTTTCTACATGATTATACTTTACTCTATCACTAGTTTTACCATTACTATCATATATGGATATCAAATTTCAGGGCTTTGTCTGTAAATGGACATGGACGAATATGGCCCTGTCCATGTACAGGGACATGGCTGAATATGGCTCTGTCCATGTATAGGGACATGCCTGAATTCGAGCTTGTCCCTATACAAGGACATATCCATATTTGGCCTTGTCCATGTACAGGGACAGGCCCAAATTCACGCCTGTCCTTGTACATGGACATGGCCGAATATTGCCCTGTCAAAACTCTAAATTTTCAAAAATTAAAACTAAATTATTAAAACTAAAACTAAAACTTGATTAGTGATGGTTAAGCTTAACATAGTTTCAATATCTTGGTCCTTCTCTAGCTTAGATTACTCATATTCCCTAATCTTTTCAGCTTATTACATGTAATTAGTACAAATAGGGAGATCATCTTTCTACATGCTTATATTTTACTCTATCACTCTTTTTACCATTACTATCATATATGGAGATCAATTTTCAGGACTATGTCTGTAAATGGACATGGCCGAATATGGCCCTATCCATGTATAGGGACATGCCCAAATTTGGGCCACTCCCTGTACGTGGACAGGGACGAATATGGCTATGTCCATGTATAGGGACATGCCTGAATTCGAGCTTGTCCCTATACAAGGACAAAGCCATATTCGGCCCTGACAAAACTCTAAATTTGCAAAAGTTAAAACTAAATTATTAAAACTAAAACTAAAACTAATATTAAAACTAAAACTAAAACTAAAACTAAAATATTAAAAATAAACTAACATTTAGAACTTACCTGAACACCCACAGCTCCAACATCTGCCCACCTGCAACAACAACATCTGCAAGCAACAAAAACGTCTGCCCACCCGCAGCTGCAACGTCCTCCCATTCACAATGTCCACCTGCGACTATTCAACAATTCGTAAAAACTATTGCAACAACAATGCGTGACTAATATATAAACATTTTTTTTAGCCGAAAGGTTCTTTCGGCCAAAAGATTCTTTCGTCCAAAATGGTCTTTCGACCGAAAGTGTATTTCGGCCGAAAAAATGTCACCGGATGAAAAAAAATCATCCGGCTAAAATTATACATGAAAATCGAGGGCGTCATCACGGTATTGTTTGACTTGACGTTCCATGGTTCAGCCGAAAAAAATTTCGACCAAAAAAATAGGACTTTCAGCTGAAAGAAATATTAGTTTGACCGTAAAAAGGTCTTTCAGAATTTTTGAGACCCGATTGTCATGAAAGTGTTACCCACATTCATGAATTTACCCTAGTCTTATCCATAGTTGTAGGTACATACGATATCTCCCACCCAGGGTTGTAAGAGCACCTTACTTTTCTTAGTGTAATGATCATTAATAAATTTGCAAGCATGGCATATTTAAGTTCCATGACCCAACATGATCCCATTCGTTGATGGCTTGTCTAGGTGCTTAGGTATTCATTATGGTAATTTAGCATATATCTATATTCACTATTGCTTTTAATACTGTTGGGATCATATGTATTAATGTTATTTTGTTTTTTTACATGGAGTGTCTTTCTCTAGAATTGTTTCATTGTGTGTGTTATCCATAGTTATTAGAAAAATACAAATTGGATTTTGGTAATTGGAGAAGAGCGAAGTGGAAGATATTGGTGTCTTCACACACACACACACACACACACACACACGCACACGAAGAGACCAACATCTTCCACATGGGAAGTGTGTGTGTGTGTGTGTGTGTGTGTGTGTGTGTTTCCATTATGGTGTGGTCTCACACACTTTAGAGTAGTGGTTGTAAAGATGGCTTGTTCAAATCCTAGCAAGCATGCTCCTCCCCTATGTGGGGTCTATGAAGATGTGACTATTATCACCTAGTCACCTTTCTTGGAGGTTTATCCTTTTTGGTATTTATGGCAATTATTATTATGCACTTCAATCAATGAATCTTCCTAATTCATAACTAAAATTTTTGGCAACATTTTTGTTAAAATATTCAAATCTTAAGGATTTTATACAATTTCTAAAAAAAGGGCAATTTTTTAAGGTAAAATAATTTTATCCTATAGAATTTGGGTGGAACCAAATGGAAAAATTTAGTCCATGAAATTTTATCTATATATGATCTATAGTAGATAAATCTTTGGCTAGAGCATCAACTTCATTTGTACATCTATTTGTTAAGGTAAACCTTAGCATTGCAACGCATCTTCTATTGCAATGACCTTTCCCATTAGATATACTATCATCCTCATTGAACCTTGAACATATCGACTTTTACTTTTCAAAGAATCATAATGACTCCAAATTTCATCAATCCATGTACTCCAAACTTCATTACTTCAAGTTTCTCATTATGGGTTTCCCAAAAGTGATGCCAACACTCTACAAGAAAATAAACAATATTACCAACTTAAGGGTACCATTTTTTACCACATTTTGAAAAATTGTGCTACTGGTAGCACCCCTTTTCATTTTGAGGTAGTTTTTTGATATTTTAAATCTTCTTGTCTATAACAAATCCACATTTTGTTTCTATAATGCTTCTTTTTTGAACTGTTTTCAAATTTTCCTAAATCATTTTTTTAAATGTTTGTTTTCCAACTATTTTCAGTTTTTTCTAAATCTTTTTTTTTCTTTTCTTTTTACATATGCTATTTTTTATGATTTTTAATGATACTAAAAATGTTATAAAAATATTATATATGATTCACGTTTTTGAAATTAAGAATTTTCATACAATTATGTATCATTATTTAATTCATAGTGCCATAGTTTTTAAATATAGTGTAAAATTGTATTTTTAACAAACTTTTTATTTTTTCTTCAATACATAGCAAATAATTGTAGCTAAATAACACTATTTTTAAATATTTAGAAAAAAAATATACATTTCAAAGATATTTATAACAAAAAACCTATACATTTTGGAAGCTTTCCAATCTAATTAGTGTGTCACATAAAGCGTTTTTATGGACAAAATTGAACAAAAAAATGGAAAAAAATTAATAAAATTTAACATTTTTTATGATATTTGTATAGATTTACAGTAAAAACTTGACAATATTTAATGTAATTTTCTCTAGCATATTAAATCACATAAAAACAAAAGTAAAAAAAAAATAATAAAACATATTCATCATAAAGCAACAATAGATGCATATTTATTCTTATTTTAAAATCTAAAAGTCAAAACATTACAATTGTAACTCATCAAAAATTTGCAAAATTCAGTGTTGTCTTCAAGGTCATCCTAAAACTAATCGACAATGTCATATATCCCAAATTCATCATTCTCAACAGACACATCATCATTTTATTGGACATCATTTTGTGCTTCAATTGGCTCATTTGGCTCATGTTGCTCTTCTATTGAGTTATTGATATCCACAAGCTCTCCAAAGTGATATTTTCCAAGTAGACCTCTTAATGGTACTTGAGGTTCCTGTGATATTTTTTCCACCTTTGAGTCATTAAAATCTCATTTCCTCAAGACAATTTTTTGCATTTCATCGCGAAGAGCTCGAATAGCATTAATTCTTTGTTGAATAAAACTGCATTGCACTGCGTCACTTTCAATGGCAATGTGATTCCTTCCTTTTTGTAAGAAGCATGCTAATGTTGTACCTAATCACCAAATACAAAATAAATAATTAAAGTAAATAATGTAAAACAACATAAATTAAAAATAATAAAGAGTGAAGTATGATTTCATAAATGTTATATCATAAATCTTACCTGAACCAGAGAACAAATCTAAAACCCAATCTCCTTCATTTGAAAATGTATCTATAAGATAATTAATTAGTGCTTGTGGATTTTGATAAATGTTAACGATCTCTCCTTTGAAATCATTTTCCTCGTATGTTAGCTTTCTAGCCACAACATTGTAAACCAATAAACTACTAGGCTTCTTTCCATCCTTTACATTGTAAAGAATAGATTCATAAGTATCATATTTTTTTCCATATTGTTCGACAACACAGGTATTCCAACAGAGGACGAACACCTTCAGTAACCACTCACATAACCAGATCAAAGATCAACACATCAATGTTTTCACGTGGTAAAACCCCTACGGGGAAACATCCACGGCCCCAACCAACATGGCCACTTGGAGCAGTTTATTAATGCAAAGAAAAAGATTACAGAGAGATTTTAC
>ML777453.1:985995-1001268 GCA_009831015.1 Picea engelmannii | reverse complement strand
TGATGGTGTCAATCCATTTGGTTAGCTCATGTATATTTACTCACAGTGGTTTGTGTTTGTTTTAAATAATAACCTTCCTCCTTGGAAGTCAATAAAGAGGGAGCACACAATATTGGCAATGATTTTTCCAGGTATTTGTTTACAATATTTGTTTGAAAATAGTGCCAATTCAATTGTACTCTTATTAGTTATTATTGCATTGTTTCTTATACATAAACAAGGTATTAATTATGTGTACTTTCAACCAATTAGGTAAGTACCAAGTGAAATATATGAATGTATATATTGAGCCTCTTGTCAATGAGCTACTACAGTTATGGGTTGGAATCACTATGTATGGCATCTCTAGACCAATAGGGAAAAATAAATTTAAATTCCATGGAATACTTACATGGATGATGCCCTAGGGCTAACACATTTTTCTGGTATCTGACCTCACACTATTGCACTTTAATAGTATATAATTTTATGAAAATACTATGCATGTTTCTAATATTAATTCCTTGTACTAGTTATTTAACTAATATTACCTGTCACATTATTAATTTGTATCTTGCAAGTCTTTAAAAAAATGGTAAATTTTCATGTACAGTTTGTGGTCCTAGGATGAAATCTCATTGTTCAAGAAGTTTAGGAAAGGATGTGTTTGATGAGTATAGGAACTTCCTTCCTAAGAACCATAGATACCGAACTACTAAAAAACATCTTTTGAATGGGAAAGAAGACACTGCAATAAAACCATGAAGAATGAAACCTCACCTATGGAAGTTGGCATATAATATAAATCATCAAGGTAATCAATTCTACTATGTATCACACAAAATGTTTTACAATTTTTGTTTGTATTGAATTGTGTTCATCGTATCTAAAAATTATTGTTGTATAATTAATTCATTTATGTTTCATAAAGGTCATCAAGGCATTGATGGACAACTTCCATGAGGAATGAAAAATTATACCGTACAATTCAGTAGGGTTCCCTACTATGAGCACCTACAAATGACTCATTTGTTTGATACAATGCATGTCAAGAAGAATGTAACCGAAACTTTGTGGAGAAGCTTAGATGGAAGGAACGACAAAGAAAAAAATGTCAAAATTTGTAGTGACATTCAGGAAGCCAATCATACAATGCACGATTTGATTGATTCAAATAGAAATCTCAGATATCAAAATCATTTTCCAAGGTTATTTACAGAGCAGGAAAGCAATGTTGTAAAAGAGTTGATTCGGAAAATTAAATTTCCCACGGGATTCTCTTCAAACATAAAGAATATCTTAACGAAGAAAGGTGATTTTGGTGGGGTAAAAACTCATGATTGGCATACCTTCATTAAGATAATTATTTTGGTACGTAGATTTCTATTTTGGTAATACTTATTTTTAGTATTTTAATTTTGTTTTCTTTTCAAAAAAACAATGATTCTTTTTTTTGGTAATTACAATATGTTCTATCTCTATCTATCCATGACAACTTTGACAACAACATAAAACAAGTTATATATGATCTTGGAAAATACATGAGGTAAGAAAAATGTTTGTCACAGAACTTGTCGCCGTGTAATGTTTTACTTTAATTAATGTATACACTTGGTTGTTAAAATGTATGATTTGCCTGTATAATCATGTGTAGGTGGTTTTCATCTAAGGAAATCCATAAAGAAGATATACAATATTGGAGGAGAGAAATTCCTTGGCTAATGTGTGAAATGCAGAAGCATCTACCTCTGACATTTTTCAATGCTCAAGAACACTACTTCATACACCAATTTGAGGAGATTGAAATGTGTGGACCTATACACACAAGGTCAATGTGGATGGTGGAGAGGCACTTGAAGTCATTGAAGAATGTCCTTAGATAAAGAGCATGTCTTGAGGGTTCTATGGTGGAGGGATATATGGTATATCAATTCTTGGTGTATAATAGTCAGTGTCTTCCTAAATTAGCAACATGAATGAAGGTGCCTCATATTTGGGATGTCAACTCCATCAAAACATTTGAAGGGGAGGTCTTGGTCAGGAAAGGTAGAATGAGGAAAGTGAAAGTTAATTATTTTATGGTAATTGAGATCTATAATACTTTGCATTATTAATTTTTATTTTTATTGTACTTATTAATTAAATTTTATTCTTCCATCAATTATTAATATTTATTATTTTTAGTAATTTTTATTCTTTTTTCATACAGTTGGTCGAGAGTGGAATGCACTAAATTTATTCATCGCAAATAATATTGATTGGATGAAGTTATGGATATATAGATGTAATATACAATGTAATGGTAGGTTATCATGGGAAGCAGTGGCTACATTGCTTAAAGAAACTCATCATAATCAAGATATCAATCTTACTCATATGGAAATCAATTTAGCATATGGTTTAAATGATAAATATGCAAGCATATATAATTCACCAACATCATACTTTAGTTATTTTCATTTATATTAATCTAGATCATGGTGTGTTTTTTTTTATAAATTTTTACTAAGTCTGTTGGCACAGGGGTAGACCTAGGGTTCAACGCTTAACAACGCACCAACAAAACCACGACTACCAGCCCTTTCGGCAACACCTACGAGGCAGGTGAAGTCTCACCCAAGGTAGAAGCAGGGGCGGTTACAGGACGCAGGTGTCTGTAACCTAGCTGGGACACATATCTATGATAATAACACTTAGCAAGGTATTTTTTTAATGCTTAGGAAGTGACATACATTAGTTTATTCACCTTATGAACATCACAGAACATATCTAAGACAAATCTAGAATAGTAATAACATGTAGGAAAAAGTGGTCCCAACGTAGCGTCCAACGAGTTAAATAAGAGGGGCGTCATAACAGATTCTTCCAACGGCCAAGAATGCTTCCATCAATGTGAATCTGTCTGTTATGGCGTGGTCTCAACGTCCCAAAAGCGGTCCATCAGCCTATAAATACTTTTTCTAACCATTTCAAAGCGTCATTGTAACAGACGGGGCGACTCCAACGGTCATATAACTTTGTCAGGGAAAAGTCCCATTCTGCACGGTCCTATTGTTTCAGTGAGGTTCAAATCCCACGAACCTACCTCCTACGAAGTTTCAATCTGCAAATTCTTCCATATGGTCTCTGTAACTTCTTGTATCTTTTCCAACTTAGCTTTCTTATTATTGTGCTTCCTTGCCTTCTTTTCTGTGATCTGTGTTTCTCTAACTGTTTCTGGAATCCTCTTTCCATTATTATTCTTATTTTCTCCTAGCGCAGTGGCTTCGCACTGCTGATGTGCCATCAAAGGGTGCGAAGTTAATATCCCTTCTCTTAATACTTTCTAGGTGGATATACTTATGTATTTCATAGATAGGTTCTTCAAGCCTTCTTGCATTCTTTTAACATTGACAACTAATTCTCTTGCCTTCTGTCCCTCCTATGTTGTTACTTTGTTCGGTTGCTTCGAATTATCCTCTTGTTCTTCTATTAGTCGATCTATTTTTCTAGCTATGAAATCCCTTAGTTCTTGATTTTTCTTTTATGTGGTATCTTCCTCTCCTTTTCTTCTGATCTGGTCCTTCTCAATCCAAGTCTTACCTAACAATAGTGGGAAATGGGCGTTGTCGCCAACAAATTTAATGACTTCAATTTCCTCTTCAGTCGATGTTCCCTCAACAGTAATAGGTACATTAGTAACTCTTCCACATAGGGTTATCATCTTTCCCTTACACAAGCCTATCCTTCCTAACGAAGATACCACAGTAGGCTTTCCCAAAATTTTCCAAGTTTCTTCTATCATAATATTCACTTGTGTTTCCTCATCCAAGACACAGTCTATGTCGAAGTCTTCTATTCCTGTACTTATGCATTGTTTTTCTTTTAGGATCTCTGATAAACTAAAATCTTTGTGAATATCCATCGTTTCTTTCAACTGTGATAAGGTAGTTTGAACTTTCTCTAGTTCTTTCTCTTTATGAATTTCTAATATGCCCTTGGTTTTTTGACTTTCTTTGTATTTTTCTTGTCTCATGTTCATCCTTTCAACTTTAGTAATCATCCTTGGACAATCCTCAACCTCATGACCAACAATCTAACAACAAAGGCAAATAGGATCTGCGCCAAGGCATTCCTTAGCAAGATGTCCCAATCTTCTGCAGTTATAACACAATGTCAATCCTGTTTTTCTTTTAAATGTTCCCCAACCTCTTTTGTACTACGCACTAGGAGCATAGTGTTGGACCTACAATCTGCAAAAAAACATTCTAGGTTCTTGCATCCACTTATTAGTCCAAAAACTCTTTCTATGCATAGGAATAACATATCTTTCTTCATTTCTATTAAATTTACTCAAATCAATTCTTTCTTCCAACTGCACCCTAGCCTTCATACTAGGACATAATCTATTAAACATACTTAGGTTCATTCTTCCAAAACAAAAAATTTTCCTTATCTTTCTCTTGTCAAAGCACAAATCTTTACCTCTTGTAGATCTTACCTCTTTCTTCAAATCATATTTATTTCTTAGCACCGATCTTCTCAAGTTAAGTAGAGTACTGCGCACTTCAACAACAGATCTACGCACAGAGATTATATTTTTCTTTACTTCAGTTCCCAACAATCACAGTTTCAGGTCCCGACAACGGAACCATTTGTTGGCACAGAGGCAGACTCAGGGTTCAACACTTAACAACGCACCAAGAAAACCCCGACTACCGGCCCTTTCGACAACACTTGCGAGGCAGGTGAAGTCTCACCCGAGGTAGAAGCAGGGGGTCTTACAGGATGCAGGTGTCTGTAACCTAACTGGGACACAGATCTATGATAATAAAACTTCACAGGGTATTATGTTAATGCTTAGGAAGTGACATACATTATTTTATTCACCTTATGAACATTGCAGAACATATCTAAGATATATCTAGAACAATAATAACAATGATTAAGCACTTCAACCACTTATCACTTAGCACTATGAATCATATCTAGCATTCTAACATAAGCAAAGCAATAAAACAAAATATACATATCAATTACATCTCTAATCTAAGTACTTAAGTAAATATAACAGAGATAATCATTGCACAAAGAAAACCATAAGACACCAGATGTATGTGGTTCACCGCAGTGTGGGGCTACGTCCACCAACCGCTTCGCCTTCTTTTTTATGTGTTCGAATATTACATGCATTCACTCCTGTGCACTAAGCCACAGAGTCAAGATTCGCACCAGACAATATATCTGTGCACTGAGCACCAGATCCTCCTTCCCAAAACTAGGTCAAGGCACATAAACAACCCTCTATCAAGCATGAATCCTTAACACACATACATTCCCTTGCACAAAGCCTTTCAACTGCTTGCACTTATCTCAAAAGACTGCTACTTCTACCATACATTCTTATTTATTTATACTTTTACAAACCCTTACAATAAGTCCTAACCATGGGTAAACCCCATGGGACGACATCCCATAACCTATTACAAAAACCCTAGAGAACCCCTTACTGGGTCCACATATCCTGCAAAATAAGTGAGATCTGCGATCTCAGCTCCGCATGGGCGCTCCTTCCTCGACCATTGTGTCGAAGTCCAAAAGCGGTCCAAATCTGACCAAGGTTTCCTCAAAACTTGATTGAGGGCCAACAAAGTGTAAATATGTTTATTCATTGACAATGCATTTTTTATGTGTTGGGCATATTACAGTTGAAACACTACAAGGATATGTGGTGAAATGGTTGTAAATTTCACACCAAAAAGTTGGATGACAAGAATAAAACCTCTGATAGTGGGATAATTGTAGTCTTTCAGGTCACTAATGTTTCCTCTAGAAGTGACAAACATCCAACAATATCCGAAAATAGACACTATGGGTATTTGAATGATATAATTGAGTGTGAATTTAATTCCTTCAAGTTAGTTTTGTTTGATGTCAAATGGTACAAGTTACATATGAATGAACATAATTCTGAAAGAATTGTTATTGAGCATTCCAATGGAATTACCATGGTTAATACAAGTACATTTGAGCATGCTATAGAAACTTTTGTTCTTCCAAGAAAATGTGAACATGTATTTTATTCAGAGGTTCCAAGTAAATCAGGTTGGTCGTACATTTTTAGATATGATCCAATAGGAAGGCCTATAAAGTCTAATGTACCAAAAGAAGAAGTTGCAAAGGAGCATGAGGTAGATGTAATGCCAGATGAAGAAGTTGAATAAGTTCAGGAAGATGTAGATGAAAATTATGTTCTTGATGATGATATTGATGATGATATTATGATCGAAAATGACATTGATGACGATGTTGATCTGTCCAATCCTTTCAACATCGATTTTGAACCTGATGATACAAATGTAGAGTTGGGTGAAGAAGAAGATCAATGATATCATCATCATCACCATCATCATAATCATTTCCATTTTGTCATTTCCATCGCCATAATCAACATTTGTTGTCTTTCACACCGTCATCATCATTGTGGTTATCATCATCATTGTCATCATTTTTCATCACCATCATAGTCATTGTCATCATCATTTCCATCATCATTGTCTTCCATTGTCATAATTGTTTTCATCCTCATTGTCAGAGTCATCGCATCATTTTCATTGTCATCATCATCATCATTTCCATAATAATCCTCTTCCATTGTCATAATCATCATCATCGTCATCATGGTTATCATCATTGTCATTCCCATTGTCATCGTCATGATGATCATCATCATCGACATTAACCCTGCAACATCGATTGATGCTAATGGTCATGTCGACTACTCCTCCAGGTAAAAAACATAGTCATGATATTTGTGTTAATGTCAAAACACTGAGCATATGAACAATAATAATGTATAACCATGTCCTTCTAACACTTTTTGTTTTTGCAGTGGATGCCCCCATAGTGCAACAACGTCCAATGGTATGTCGTACTACTAGAAGTAGCACAATGGTGGAGATAACACATAGTCATGGAGCACGACCATAAAAGGGTCCAAAAACTAAATGGGATGAATACCAATGTATGTCTGATGATTTACTAAATACTTTTATGAAAACCAAGAAACATAAATTAAATAAGTTATTGTAAATTTTTTTACAACAAAAATTATTTATATTATAAATTATCAGTTGTGCAGTTTTTGTTTAAATTAATATGCATTGTTTGGTATGGGGAATTGAGAGTGATGCGAGGGGGGGAGGGGCCAAATGAGCTTCCACCTTCAATTGGTTGGCCTTGTTTAGTAGAGAATAATTAATTATTCTCGAAACCAAGAGGAGCTCATTAAGGTATTCCTATTATTCTCTTAATGGTATTGTTTTTAGAGATTATTGAATGTTAATATTTGAGGTAGCATTGTCAGTGTTATCATGATCAATATTGTCATTGTCACTGTCATCATTTTCAATTTCATTGTCATCATAAATATCATCAATGCCGTCATCAATTTATTCCATTGTTATTATAATCATCGTGATCATCGTCATCAACATCGTCATCATCGCCATCATTTTCATCGTGATCATAATCATTGATATTGTCATCATCATCATGAATGTCAACATTTCCATATTCGGCATCATCTTCCACTGTCATCATCACCATTGTGATCAATATTGTCAATGTCATTGTCATCATCATCATTATTTTCATTGTCACCATCATCATCATTGTCATTGTCATCATCAAAATCATCAATTCCATCACCATTTTTTTTCCTGCATTGTCACTATCATCATCGTGATCATTGTCATCTTTTTCATCATCAACATGATCATTGTCATTGTCATTTTCATCATCATCATTAATGTCATTGTCATCATCATTTTCATTGTCATCATCATGATCATCATTTTCATCATCACCATTGTAGTTATCATTGTCATCATCATTGTCGATGATGACATCCTTAATCCCCATAACCGCTTTACATCATATTACTGTGACTGTTAATATCATGCCCAAATCACTAACCTACAAAACCATATTATCCTATGCACTTATATCTATAACACCTAATCCCTAATATTGGCAAATACTAAGTCCATTAACCCCTTACACCTAGTTAACCCCCAAAATTGTTAACACCTAACCCTTTACCCATAAACTCTATAACCACAACAACCTTAATATAAATTGTATTATATATAGAACCTTAATATAAATTGTATTATATATAAAAAATTATTATAAACTATATTATATATTTGTTATATAGTACAATTTATATTATATAATATAAATTGTATAATATATTTGTCATATTATATGGAATTTTAATAATACATATTTTATAAAACCCACCAAAATTGAAAACATGTATCAAATTTCAAAACCAAAGAAAACGACAAACAAAACCCTCCCTATAGGATCAAGACCTTGACATCAAATCATTCTGACCGGTATGGCCCGACCCCGATTTCAAGAGCCAAAATAGGAGACACGGTGAGACAAAGAGCGACATAGAGTGGCAGGGAACCGACAATGTGATAGAGGAGAGATGTAGGAGACCCTAGCTCGATTGTAGAGGGCATTGATGGAAGCAACATATCATTATGTTGGGATTCTGGTCCACATTAACACTCGCGCTTATCCATTTTTTTTCTTACATAGTATTTTTTTGAAACATGAACACTTCAAACTTTATGTTTTCTAATTTTAGCATCTAGTATAAATCCCAAATATTTATGTACAAAATCTGCAATCAGTCTGCAAATTTGTTAAGGATCAAAATATCTACATTATAAAATTATAAAGTATGATTTTCTTAAATTATAAAAAATATTTTTATATCTTTTGTATTGGCCATTTTCTTGTTGTATTCGGATCATGCCTTTTCAAAAATATGGTGTATTTGTATCCCTGTCATGGTAACTTAGGATTTTGGAAAATTATTTCATTTTTCATCTTGCTATTCAATTCATGTGGTTGTTTTAACTTGTGTTATAAGAAACACTAGAGTGAGGATGTTGCCACTGTAAAATGTGTGTTATATTATACAAAGTGTTTCCCATCCATTCTAACCCAGGGATCACATGTCTTCCATGAGTTATATAGAGTTGGAGAAGTTACAACACTACATTTTCAAGGTGTAACAATCTCTTCTTCCATTTCAAAAAGTTTGCCTTTGCTACTTCGCAGTGACAAAATGATGCAAGATATTGTATATCAATTATGGACATGTGTTGATAGGTGTTCACCTTCAAATTGGAATTGTTTGTTAATGTACATTTATGTAGGTTTTAATATTTTGTAGTTTTATGTAATCATATCAAATTCAGTGTCAATGAAATTATGACATATAGAGAAAAATTGATTTCTAATTGTAGGTCTGCATTTAGCCATTGATACATTATATATGTTCGAATCTACCAAATTCAAATAGTATTATGCCAATTACACTGGAACCATACAGGACATTGTCCATTTAGTCTAGATCAACATAGAAATGGATGAATCCAAATTTTCCTCCCAAATTTGCAAGGATCGGTCTTAGTGTATCCTTTGCTTGAACTCATATTTGAAAACCTTGTGATGCATGTGCCTAATGGTTACAATCCACCTCTCATCTATGTGAATCAACTTCCAAAGGTATATTAACTATAAATTCCAGAACATATGGAATTGTGTGAATCCTAGATCTCTCATAAATTAATTAATTGTTATGTATGTGTGATTTGATAGTTATTTGCTTAATGAAGAATATTTTATTAAGGTTATGTGAATATTCAAACTTATTTTCATAGTTGTTTATCATGTCTCCTCATGTTCTTTGGAAGTTGAGGTTCACATGCTTTCTTTCTATTGGAAATATATAAGGTATAATCATTGATTTGAAACTTGTATGCAACCTCCCTTTATGAGATATTTGAGCGGCCATTCACATTGTAGCTTGAAAAATGGTATCTTGTATCCCAGAGAAATGAATTTTTTTTACATGTGGTAGGGTGATCATGGGAAGGCACCAACCAACTTGTCGCAAGTAAAGCGTTGGTTTTCATATCAATTATTGTTGACAATCATTCAATTAATTTTTTTATTTGTTGATCTCGACGAGCACACCAGAGCACAATTATTAGGGTGATGAAATATATGATTCCCTCAACCCAATTGAAACAATTAGAAAGGGCTTGTGAAAGGAAAACAAATAAATCCTCCAATTGGCTAGTTGTAAGCCTACAAATGAGACCACAATAAGGATGATAGAGTTAAAGTAGACTATATATCAATATGTGGTAAGTGCCATTTTTAAAATAGATTATTTATGACATATATTAATTTATGAATTTCTGTTTTATATGTTTATCTAAGCTAAACTAAAAATAGTTTATTTCTACAAAAATATTTGGAACCAACAAAAGATCTTGGTCATGGGGAGGTTGTTGGTAGAAGTGGTGCACAAACCCCACAACACCCTAGCACGAGCCACACACCTTTAAGTCTATTTGTCTCTCTGTGTGTGGCTTAGACAATTTCATATATTGGGGCCCATGAGATTCCCCCACCATTCACACCAGACCATGCAGGTGCACAATATGGTTTAGAATATGGTGAATCTCATGAAGAAGATTCTATGCACTGTTATCCTGGAGAAACATGTGTTCAAAGCATGTGAACAATATTGGTCAAACTTTTGATGGAAAAAAAAATTGTTCTCTTGAATATTCCACAAGTCCCAGGTAGTTATTAATATCTTAGTTAATTCCAATTATTTAAATATTGAAACCTGCATCTTTCAAATTATTTTAAACTAATTATCATATATTTTTGTAGGAAACAACATTTTTTACAGGACCTTGCATGACAAGGCATTAGAGATTTCTTGGCCCGCCATTCACACATGGTGGAATTAACAAAAAAAATAAAAATTGAAAGATAAACTTATTAACCATTTGGTCGACATGTTTGGTGATTCTTTCAACAAACAAGATATCACCTCGAAGGAGGGTACATATTTGAAATATGTCAAAGATCAATATATGACTCAATTGGTAAATGACCCTAAGTATGATCACCATGTCACCATTCTCGAGAGGGAATGGAAGAATATATTGGAGGATGCAAAGGATATTTTATTGAGACATGAAGGGAAGACACCACCTAGTTGTGTAAGGTAAATGATATTTTAAATTGAATATGCCGAACTTTCTATAGTTGATCTATAGAAAAAATTGCATTGTCTAAGTACATAATTGAAATTTTTCGTAGGCTCCCGAACACGTCGAAAGCCACCAAGGAAAGACTAGATAAACACAAGCAACAAAAACTTGGCCAAGGTGGATACCTAAGATTAAAAGCTCGAATTGTAAGTATCAAATAATTTTACCATATTATTCATATCATCAATTTTTTTTTAATTGTAGCCAATAAGAAAAATTCATTGTATTATGCAATGCAGGGGGATATGTTCAACAGTGCGCCCATCGAAGAAGACATGAATATCGACTTTCAAGCAATGGTTGAACATAGAAAAAGCTTGGGGAAAACACAATCGATTGACCCATTGAGGGAGATGGTAAGTAAAATGACAATATTGTAATTGTTCATTACTTGTAAGTACATATATAGATGGTTGATTTATCACATCAATCAATGTGTCTATTTTTTTAAGCATGCAAGAAACCCCAATTCATTCGACAATGGTACTGAACAGGAACCCCATGATTATGTTGTTGTGCAGACCCATCACGATATGTGTATTTAAAATCAATTGTATATATTGACGATTAGTAATATTTAGCTGCAAATGGTGTACTTATAACATTTCTTGATTGAATGGAAGAGGATGTAGATGAGTCTGGTGCTCACAGAGGAGAGGAACTGACAACAACCCAACCAATGGTATCGACCACTCCTCCAGGTAAAAAACAGAGTCATGATATTTGTATTAATGAAAGACTAATATGAATAATAATAACTTACCATGTACTTTTAATGCTTTATGTTGTTCTAGTGTATTCCTTTGTTGTGCAACAACACCCATTAGTACGTTGTATTACTAGAAGTAGTGCAATGGTAGAGACGACACATATTCATGTAGCATGACCATAAGAGGGCCCAACAATTGAAAGGGTTGAAGATGATGTTAGTAGTGATGATGTAGCACTAAAAACTTTTATTAAAAGGAAGAAACTGAAAAGGAATTGATTGCAAATATTTTGAGGACAAAATTTATTAATATAAATTATTAGTTGTACAATTTTTGTTTAAATTAATATGCATGATTGGGTATGGGGAATTGAGAGTGATGTGTGGGAGGGGGCAAATGAGCTTCTAGCGTCACGTGGTTGGCTCTGTTTAGTAGATAATAAATTATTATCAAAACCAAGAGGAGCTCATTAAGGTATTCTTATTATCCATTTAATGATATTGTTTTTAGAGATTATTGAATGTAATTTGATGTTCTCCCTTAACATTGATTTTTCCAATGTTCAATGTGCAGAAAGGCCTATTTCGAGGACTTGGCAATGTAGAATGCTTTATCGAGTGAGTTTTAAATCGGATGGCAGGAAAAAAGTGAGTTTCAATTTTAAAGTTGTGTACTAAGTTTGATTATTTTCTTAGTTATATGTTTATATTTCTATTGGCTTGCTATTTTATATTGTTGACTTATATCTCTAGCTCAACAAAATAGCATCTTATGTTTTGTTTGTGTAAACTAAATAGTTTAATAAATGGACCGTAGATATCACCATCAATATAAATCAATGATATCATATTTTAGATTCACACTTTGAGATAGCCTATGTTTCCTCCCTAAGGAGGATGCACCCACCTTGCCAACAACTTTCAACTCAACATCTATCACTTAAGGAGCATTATTGTCTTTTCAATCTTTCTATTTTGACTAGAGTGTATTGAGTCTACTCGTGTAAATGCATTTTTCCATCCCTCTGACTATGTGCATGAGTTATTTAATATTTATTCATATTGTGTGGACCTATTGGGAGGTTTTATTTCACACCCTCCAATAGCATTTTTACCATCCAAGCCACCTAACAAATCTAATGTCTAGATGGTATCGTCCATAAAGAACATAGAAATAGATTAGAATAGTACATTGAGGTGTTCACTTGGCTTTACATTCAACTCCATGTTTTAGATCTAGAGGAGGTATTCATTTACACACTCCAATAGCATTTTTACCATCCAAGCCACCTCACAAGTCTACTGTCCAGATGGTACCATCTTCATCAAGAACCTACAAAGACATCACAATAATGAATTGAGGTGTTCACTTGGATTTGCATTCAACTCCATGTGTTAATTCTGTAATCTAGAATTGTGTGTATGAGCAAAGTTGGTTTGCTTATTTCATGATTTATCTCCATCCTGGGAAATACATATGTCATACTATGTGAATCAATATATCAGAGTTCATTGTGTGGAAGATCGATCCTGTATTTTGCATTGGAAGCATACCAATTGAGATTGAGGCAAATCCTTCTTGCAACAGAGATTTAATTGTTATTATCATTATTTGAATGAGATTAAATCTGGATTGTTGGATCATAGATCCAATACACATTGTTCCTAGTATCACATTTAAGGTTGATCATTGATCAACATAAGGATCAACGATCCTCATCAACTTCTCATAGGAGAGAATCTCATAGGTTAATAAATGTTTAGGTGTCGAGGGTGGTTTATAAACTTACCACTGAGACATGTGTTCCATGTTGGTAGTACTGTGACCCCCTAGAAGCAGATTTTAATACCATCATTTGACCCCCCGAGACACTATATATGAAAACCACTTTTTAATAGTGGTAAAACACGATTTTGTGTGAATATTTAGCCACAAGTATAGGATATGGTTGCATGGAGAATTAGCACCATATCAAATCAGAACCAAGGAATCACAAAGGATCTAGCACTGGTTTGAAAAGGCACTTAACATAAACCTGGTTGGGTTTCTATTTGGGAAACGTTGTATGCCAAAGAGAATTATCTTTAATTTTATTAAATTGCATCCTTATCTAGGCTCTAAGTTGTTAGATTTAATTATATTAGTTTTAAATTTTATTTAGTTTTAATAGTTATATTTATGAGTTCTTTGTATATATTGATTCAAATTTATAAAATAAATCGTATTTTGTTTCAAATATATAGAATGTAGTATTAAAAACTAATAAAAATATGTTTTATTAGTAGATCCTGTAGATATCAATATTATCTAGTATATTTTCTTTTCTTTTTCAAAGAAAATGACTGTTCAAATTTGAAATTAGAAACTAAAGATAATGCTAGAAATTTTGTGTCAGTCATTCATTGGATACCAATAGTAAAAAAAAAACACAAAATGTTGCATTTTCAGACTTTGTCAATACATTTATTGCCATATCATATACCATGTTTCATGTATAAAGTCCTCCTAGAATATTTCCTGAAGTAAAAACACTTTTGCATGACTCTATAAAAACTAAACTAGGAGACTGGTATTTATTCGAGAAATATACTGAAATAAGGATATATGGAGCAGAAATTAAACCTTTAAGATTCCCAAAATCCTTACCCTAAATATTTTTTCCTTAGAATTCATAAGGAAAAGTCTTAATTCAGATGATATTCATTTTGTTTCAAAGAAAAACACGAATAATTTCAAGTTGAAAAGAGAAGTGGGACCTTTTATTGTGAATAATATAAAAGCTTTGCAGGTTGCAGAATAAATGTTGCAAGGATTGAATCTTGAGCAAGGAGAAACATGGCAATATGATCCTTTTGGAATCATATCATCCAAAAGACAAGAGTTTCAATTAACTTCCTATGAGCACCCTATGAAACCTCAAGTGGAGTAGATAATGAACCTGTACAATTGGAAAGATGTTTAGAAGATTCTTCAGGGGAAAATACAGAATGTATCTCTGGTTTCTTAGACAGTGGTCATTGATACACCACAAAAACAAGAGAAATTATTTACAAGAAGTTTTCTAGAGTAAATTTGTAACGTCCCCTTCGTTACGTCTAAGAATAGCGAAGCACAATAGGAATTTTTTTTTTTTTTTCTTTTAACAATAAGAAATTTACAACATCACCTCATTCATATCAATGCAAAAACACATGACATCATAACCTAAGTGACACATGATCACAATATAAACAAACTCTACAATATCATGGCTGAACGAAATTGCAAATTATAATGCCCAACAACCTCATCGTAATATCACCAATAACAATAATTTGCCGAATATAAAACGCTTTAACAAGTCCACAAATTCAACATCAATAACATTAAATTACTGAAAGTAAAATCATACCTTAGCCACACGCCCGCTTCGGAGACGTCCCTCGTGCTGTGCCGCTTCCCTC
>ML777453.1:924511-961429 GCA_009831015.1 Picea engelmannii | reverse complement strand
TATTCCATTAGTTGTAATTATACCTCCTAGTCTCCTATATATACCAAGGAGACATTTTCATTTGGAATCATCTTGTACTTGAACATTTATGTGGGGTAAAAGGAGGTTACCCCCTCAAAGAGGCTTATTATCTGAAATTATCTATTTTTCAAGGCGTTGAGTACTTATTCTGAGGTTTTTCTATGCTATATTGATATTTGGTTCTTAACATTGACAATTATAGAGCAACAAACTTTTCAGTCGATCTTGAACAAATTCATATAGTTGAAAAGATGGACTTGCTCAAACAAATATGAGAAATGTTGAATAGATATGTCATCTATATGACTCTTGATATGAATAAATTACAAAAGGTAAACAAACAATTGTTCAGGAACAACTAAGACAGGAAAATGTACTTACAAAGACAAAGAAAATAAGGATTGATGATTTGACGAAGAAGCTCTTAAGACTAAGAGACACTTCTAAGGATGAGGAGCCAATGAAAGAGATAATGATATAAAAAGATAATGGCATACTTATACTAAAGAAGAAGCTACATTTGACTAATCTTGATCATGTGCAGACTCTAGAGCTATAAGAAATCCAACAGGAAAAAGATCATATTTTAAATCAAATGGTTCACATGAATGAACATATCAAATTATATGAATAGAAAATTTAGATTTGAAAACAGGGATCTTCATCATCACAATGTTCAAAATTGCAGATTTATCAGATGATCTAGTTAAGGCTTTAGCCGAGCTAAATTTTAAAGAAATTGAATTGGAAAAATCCAAGAAGGAAGTGTCTACACAAAATGATGAAATAAAAATTATCAGAGATCAAATTGCAGAAAGAGATTAAGAGATTAAGAACTATCAACAAGCTAAGGCTAAGATATAAGAGGATTATGAGCTGTTGAAAATTAAATTAAGAGGAAAATCCTATTTGATAGGAGCCAGATGTCTGCTTTGGGACATAATTGTTGAGGAAATCACCAAAAATTTGGATTATATCATAATAATGGATGAAGAATATGGTTTGGCAAGGAAGGTGCACAAAGACGTTAAAGTTGATTTCCAAGAGCTAGAAAACAAACCTGAGACAACTATTAAAATTATTAAGTTACTTAATTCCAAATCAAATGAGGAGTTGAGTAAAAAATGAATTAAAAATTGAACCAGCATGGTCATAGAGATTGAAAAGGTTTTTACAAAATGAAGCCTAATTCAACAAACTTAGAACAAATTAATTCCTTTACAAAGAAATGTTGAATGGTTTTCTATCCTTTACAAGAAAATGATTGAAAAGGGTTTCCAGAATGTTGGGATAAAAAGGGAAATTTATTCTCTCTTCAAAATTACTAGCAATTTTTGATAAAAGCTAGAGAGGATACAAATAAATTCAGAGGAATTACATGAATGTTAAAAGGTCCAATAATTGTTGACCTTCTGGATGAAGACTTCTTCCTTTTATGGCTACTTAGAAATTTATTTGTAACCACCCCAACATATGAGAAATTTACTGAAGTAGATATTTCTTATAAGAAAATTATGACTTTCAAATATCCAAGAAAGAAGGATTGGGATCGACTCAATTAGTTAGAATGACTTTGCAAACAACTTTCAACAAAATCAGGGATTGTGTTCTACAAATCTTTTATTTTTGTAATTTATGTTGACTTGTAAGTAGCTTGCATAGCCATTTTTTGTGACAAGTGATATGACTATAAGTATGCACTCGATTGGAATGTAAAGGGACTTTTTTTGCTGCAAGTCCCAAGGAGAAACAATTATTAATGAAAAGTTTCATTTACAAAGATTAAAAGATTTTTGTTTTCATGATCTGGGCTATGTGCTTTTGAGTTTTCATAATCATTTGATTTCTTTATATCTATGTGATAAGTGTGACCATTTGGTACAACATGCATTGTTGCAACAACAAAGGAAAATCATTAAACATAGCTTTCAGTTGATTCAATGTAAGTGTTTCTATGACCTATGTTTTATTATTATGCCTTTAAATTTTAAAAGATTTTTTTTTTTAATTTATTAAAACATTTTCATCACAAGGATATAGTTATGTTTGCTTCTTCTATTGAAGGATAAGTAATATTTATTCAATTCAAATACATTATTTGTCTTTTTATTGCCATTTTTTCTTTTTCAATTGTCCATCATATTGATAAATTTCAATTAATTCAAAGAGTTAAAACAATCCTTTTATAATATGATAAATATTCATTGATAGTTAAGTAGAAATTCTAGGGAAATACATAAGTTATATGTTTACCTACATAAAAATTCAAAATAATTGTAAATAGTTGTACAACTTTTGTTTAAATTAATATGCATGATTGGGTATGGGGAATTGAGAGTGATGCGAGAGGGGGGAGGGTGGGGAATGAGCTTCCACCTTCACGTGGTTGGCCTTGTTTAGTAGAGAATAAATTATTCTTGAAATGAAGAGGAGCTCATTAAGGTATTCCTATTTTCTATTTAATGAATTTTTTTTTTAAAGATTATTGAATGTAATTTAATGTGGCATTTTGTGTTCTCCCTTAACATTGATGTTTTCCAATGTTCAATGTGCAAAAAGGCCTATTCCGAGAACGTGGTGATGTAGAATGATTTCTCGAGTTAGTGATTGATTCAATGAACATTGACAACAATATTGATAAATCAGATGGTAGGAAAAAATTGAGTTCCAATTTTAAAGTTTCTTGTACTAGGTTTGATTATTTTCTTAGTTGTACGGACTAATTGAAAATAATTGTAAATCATTATGGATGCCTTGAAATAATTCCCTAGCCAGGAATCATCTCAGGAACAAAACTACCTACATAAAATTTAGAAATTATTAATGCCCTTTTGTTGCAAACTAAGCATTGACATTTTATGAATAACCTATGTCACCCAAATTATGCATTGGTATGGAGATGCAGAAGAAGCTATAAAACATGGTATGGATGCAATGAGTGTCGAGTTTCTTGTTGCAAAGAAAAGAGTTAGTGGGGAGCAGTGGGGAGAAAGTATTGGAGGAGAAATCTACATACCTCAGCACAATGTAGCAGAAGGAAAGAATACACTTGCTACTTGATGGACTTGTGTTATAAAGATAGAGGTAACTAGAAATTGCTTTTGCATAATAATATATATAGAATAATGGCTGACCATATTCTTAGAATTTAACTCGTGGTAATCTATTTGCAGATATTTAATACACTGGAGACATTAATTTGTGAAGAACTCAAATAAATCGGGTCTACTTAATTTATGTTATCAATAATTTAGTATGTTATTTTTTAATTTTTTCATGCAACTATCAAGCGAGAAAAAATTTATTTGATCACAAGGAAATCAAACCATGGAGACAGTGGTGTGAATATATATATTTTTAATGAAAGGAATTTTTGTTTTCACCTTTTTCATTTAAAAAGTTAAATATACACTTACTAATTGTAGCGACACCAGGGGTGCTTGCCCTATTTCCACCACTAGCAAAGTTGGGGTTGTTGACAGGGGTAGACTGAGAAAGTATCTTTGAGTACAATACTTTCATATTTCAATGGAGAATATGAAGTGAAATGGTCTGAACGTGGAGATCTCATTGAATTTCCTCTAGGAATAAGTAATATCTCATGTAGGTTTGAATGGTTTTGAATTCTTGTTGTTTTGTGGGGTCTCAACCAGTGCACCAGTGATACTGGAACTTGTAAGCCCATAAACTAGTCATAAAATGCATCTTGTTTTTTATTTAGTTGTACAAACTAATTGAAAATAATTGTAAATAATTATGGATTCCTTGACATATTTCCCTTGCCAAGAATCATCTCAAGAACAAAACTACCTACATAAAACTATGAAATTATTAATGCCTTTTATTGCAAATTAAGCATTGACCTTTTATGAATAACCTATATCACTCAAATTATGCATGGGTATGGAGATGTAAAAGAAGAAATAAATCACATTATGGATGCAATGAGTGGCAAGTTTCTTGCCACAAAGAAAAGAGTCGGTGGGGAGGAATGGGGAGAAAGCATTGGAGGATAAATCTACATACCTCGACACCATGTAGCAGAAGGAAATAATACACTCGCTACATGATGGACTTGCGTTATAAAGATAGAGGTAACTAGAAATTTATTTTGCATTTGACCATATTCATAGCATTTAACTCATGGTAATATGTTTACAGGTATTTAAGTCGCTGAAGATGTTCAGTTGTGAAATCAATCAAATAAATCAGGTTTAGTTAATTTACATTATCAATAATTTAGTATGTTTTTTTTTATTTTATCATGCTAATTGTTCGTACCATATTTTTTCCTGCCACTGATTCGAAGTTTCATCAAGGTTATAAGACTGAGATTTAGCAAGTTGAAGGAAGAAGTTGAGCTTCCAGAGCCTCTAAAAAATCAAGAGTGAGCTTACTTCAAGGAAAATTGAAGAAATGGCAAGAAATACATGCCCTTGCACACATACGACAAAGTTTAAACACTTGGGTGCTTATCAAAGGTCAAAATGGGCCCATCCCGCCATAAAAGAGATTAATTTGATTAGCCGCGGGGCTTACCATGAGACTGCAGCATCGAACCTAGGCACTAGTAAGAAGGTGGAGCCCGATCGATCCGACAATTTCTAAGAAGCAGATCGATGGCTAACATTTCGTCGCACCACAAAACATGCATGTGTGTTAACATATCGAGCTATCGGCTCACCAAGATTCAATTGCAACACTTCTCCATATTTCTCCTCGTCCGGTGACACGTTAGCTTTCCAACGACACATATGACAAGCCAACCATCAACTGCCACCTGGACAGATGGAACCCACTAAAGACACAGGTCAACACCCCAAATTCAAGTGACATGTGTCACCCCCTACCACCTTGGCATCAACGTGGAAAATAGAAATATTCCACATGTACACAGGACCCAACAGACGTCAACATGACATCATCACATCTTAAAGGTTTTGGGGTTGTTTTTCAAGTAAGATTGATGGCTCGCATTAGTTTATAGAGCGAGATAAATGGTCCATATTAAACAAGCCTTAGCCATTTTCCAGAGTTATGTGGATCCAGATCAACAGATCTCGTTGGTTTGAGATCGATGACAAGGATCATCTAAACCATCAGCGCAATAGTGGAGCACGTTCTCCCATTTCCCCTGATGTCGAGATACATCAACATGTTAGCAGAGCTATATCAGAGCCAACCAACAGCTGCCATGTGGACAATTGGAGTCTATTGAATACATAGGTCAATTGGGTGACATGTTTCATCCTCTACCACATCAACATAAACATGGACCAGTATGAGATTTCCATGTGTATAGGGTGAAATCAACATGACTATGTCCATGAATTAGTTGATTTTCACATTTGGTCAAGCCAAATCAATGGCTATCACTAGTTTGAGATCAACAATCTAGATTATATCGAGCCACCAGACTCCAGTTGGAACACTTATCCATATTGGCCCCAATCTTGTGACACATCATCATGCCAACGAAGCTCTTTGAAGGATCGATGGCCCAGATTAAACTCCAAATAGACGACTCAATTTAAATATCGACCCCTGGATCACCGGGACATTGGGTTGTAGACTCCAACAATATTACCCAGATTGAGCCCAATCTGATGACACGTCATCATGCCAGCAGAGAATTTTTCAGGCCAACCAACGACTACCATGTGGAAAGGTCATTATGCCTTAGCTTATTTCTGGAGTTTTTTGGATCAAGATCAACGAATTTCATTGGTTCCATATCGATGGCTAGGCTCATATTTTTCGTCGGACCAACGGGCCATCGGTGCATCAATGGACCATGTCCTCTCTTGTCTCTCAATCCTAGTTGATACGTCATCACGTCAACATATTTCCCATATGTATATATTTTTTTAATTTTACATAGTTTATGTCGGCATTATGATGATAGGGTCGTTTCTCTTTTGACGATGGTTTGGTCTTACTACAAGGTTTGGTTGTTGTTATTTCAAAAAATATTTCAACAAAAGGTATTTATCTATCGACGAATGTTCATGATTGTTGTCATTTCTCTTTCAATGAATGTTCATGATTGTTGTCATTGCTCTTTCAACGAATGTTCATATATAGGCATTTTTCTACTGACAACTATTTCAACGAACCAACGTTTCTCTCTCAACATTTTTTTATGGTTTAGTCATTGTACGTTCGAAAAATGGTCATTTATTTACCATCAAATGTTCATGGATTAGTGGTTTATCCTTCGAAGAACCTTTCGAAAAATGTTTATGGTGTAGTCATTTCTCTTTCAGCGAAGATGTCGATGAACCATCGTTGCTCTTGCGACAATTGAGTTGTTGAAAAAACAACATGACCTAAGTGATTTTTGTTCCAACCCTCCCGTAATAACAAAAATGAGTTCAATATGTCGTCTAAAGATTGATGCAATACCGAAAAATATTTCATCGGGCGATTGACTAACTGTTTCGTCGGAATGGTAGTCAGACGAATGATGAACATTTGTTCGTCAAAAGAGTGTCAAAGTTGTAATGATGAAAACTGGGTTCATGCTTTCGTTGGAAGCGTGACGTGTTTGTGATGCAAAGGCGTCGATAAATTATTGGAAAAGTGGTCCAATGTACTAGTGAATAAACATTGGTAATAAATCCTAAGATGTTATCTCCTATCGATTAAAACTCTACCGAGATGTTATTTTTGGTGCAAAAAACATTCCAGAAAAGAACTTTGTTTGGATTCCAGAGAAGTGCAAGGCCACCTTCTACTCCACGAGCATAAATTTCTACCGAGAGGCCCACGAGCTAGATCTGGGAGAGAGAGGTTTTTATCTCTTCACACATGCATTTGGTTTCCTGAAGAAACATGATATCTGGGGTTTTTTAGTGCAAAATTTTTTGTAAGAGTCGATTTCCATTCTTACCGTTCATACCTATGATATTCTGGTAGATATCTTTCATGGATAATGTTTGGAGGGTTGGAAAGAGTCTGTGATCAGGGTATTTTGACCACAATTAACCAGAATGTCACCAATCTCTTGCAAAAATTTTGAGTTGGAATTTATACCTTTATTCTTATCCTCCTTCAAAACAAAATTCAGCTTTAGCTTATTGGCTTGAATTCCAAGGTTGAGGTGAGTTGAAGAAAAACTTGAGGGCCCAGGGGGTTCTTTTCAACCTTTATGAAGGGCCTTTTCAATCCATTGAAAATGCTCCAGGGGAATAGATTGCATGTCTTGATGCCATAATTCCTTCATGATATTCTACAGGTCGATACCATCCAGGTCCATTTCCTCTATCTCAAAGTCCAGGATTTCATCGATAGCATGGATCATGGGAGCATCTTTTGGGGGGGGCATGTATGAAGGGTCCATCAATGTTTTGAGTTTTTTATGCTCATCAAGGGAAATATTTGGATCATCTGATTTGTGATATTTAGGAATGCAGAAAGCATCAACTTCCTCAGTGTCAATATCAAGGTTGGGAGGGAGAGAGGTTAGGATTTAAAAATTGTTCTTAAGGTTAGGATTTTTTTAGAGTGCTTGAGGAACATGAGAGAACAACTTTTAGTTTGAATGACGATGTAAGAGGAATTTTTTGAATCCTCCATCATTTTTATCAGGGTCAAATTTAGAGGTTTTGGGAGGTTCAAGTAAGGGGAAGTCTCGATATAGATGACCATGTTCATGGCACCGATGACAATGGAAGGGGATGAAATCATAGTCAAGGGTTTAAATTCATTCTACATCTTGAAAGTATAGGTGGATAGAATCAGGGATGGGGACAAAGACATTCATGTAGATGAAGATGCAAGAATACGTTGTGTAACACCCTTGTTTGGTGGTCCCTGAGGATTTGACAAAAGTAATCAGAGTATTACCAATCCCAGCCATATTTTCTTCCTCCTAGTATTCCAAAGGAAGAGAGTAGGTTAAAATACTCGATGTTATCATTTTACCATAGACAATATCACTATTTTCACCCAACCATAGGCACATATCCACCCCCAAGCACCTTAACCTTTGCTAGATAGAATGACTCCGAAAATCCATACAGGAACCAACAAATAAACCCTAGCCACAACAGTATCATGAGATGGAACCATAAAAACACCATCCAACTGCAACAACAACACAAGACAAGGAAAGTGCACCTTCTCCAACGGTAGCGCATAAGAGAGAGAGTCTCCATAACCACAGAACAAGAACAATATTTAGCTGCAAAAGTTGCAATTGCACTTCTTCCAAGACGTCACCAAGAATACCACCAATATACTCCAATACATCATCAAGAATACCACCAATAGATACTAGGATATAGGGTGCATATCTTATGATAGAGAGAAAAACCAAGAATCACCCCAGAAGATCCACCTTCCTATCTTGCATTTGCAGTTCCAAACTTGCACTATCCTTGACTGAGAGAGTGAGTGAAGTGAGTGTGTACAAATGAGCTAGATCACCTCTTATTTATAGTTGTTCTTGACACTTTTCTGGGACAACTTATTCTTTTAGAAGCTAATACTTTAATAATAAGTATTTTACTGAGACGACTTGTCTTCTGGGGTTTTTACGCATTTGTTTAGGGTTTCTCTTCCTTCCAGCATATTCTATTCTAGACAAAGGTTGCATATGGAGGTTAATGCCTCCCATAGCTACCATAATATCAACACTCCCTCCTAGCTAGGGAGGTATTAACTGTAATGGTCTCAAACACATCCATCCAATTTACATGGTATGGACAAGGCTCACATATTCTTGCAGACCATTCTACAGGTAGCATCATCATAGCCACACAAACTATCTCATGATCACACCTATCAAGTCACGAGCATTATAATCACTATCCATCTAGTTGGAAATTACTTCCAACACTATTGGTTGGCACACTAGCCTAGGAAACACCTTCAACACTATTGTTAATCTCCATGACAATCTGGTAGTAGTACACAGTTACTACAATTCCATGCAATAGATTACAATAGTGTTGATTCATAGTAGTACACAACTACTATCCAGTGGCACACAACCACTCCTAGTAGCACACAACTACTATCTAGTGACACACAGTCACTACGAGTGGAACACATCCACCACATTAGTACATAAATATTGTCCAGAGACATACATTCTCCACTACAATCAACTAATAGCTACACAAGCTATCACCATGTAGTACAACAGTCTCCTGGCATCAAATAATATCGTTGTCTGCATCATCTCTCGAGGCCATACTCCATCTGAGTAATCGAGCATGATGTTGAATAAGTCATGTGTTGGACTCAACGCACTCAACAAAGTGTCTTTCATAAGTCACTCACTCAACAGAGTGATACAGGGACCATTCTTCTAATCCGTACATATGTCCTAGAAGAATGATTGTCCCAATAGATGTTGAAATCCCCACAATGAGATACCAGGACCATTCTTCTAATATGAACATACGTACTAGAATAATGCTAATCCTCCCAGATGTTAAAATCCACATCATGGGATACAAGGACCATTCTTCTAATCTAGACATGCGTCCTAGAAGAATGAATGTCCTCCCAGATGTTGAAAGCCACACCATGGGCTATAGGGACCATTCTTCTAATCCATACATACATCCTAGAGTAATGATTGTCCTGGACAATTTTCCCCCCTCTGACCACTACTATGAACTCAAGGAATTTTTTTCATGTACCAATATCCCCACTCTTGTCACTACTGTGAACTCAGGGAGATGGACCATTCTTCTAATCCAGACATACATCCTAGAAGAATAGTTTTCATGGAAAATTATACCTGTTTGGGAAATGCCCCAAGAGAATAGTTGTCCATGTTATATCAACAATATGTCAAACTATACCATTCTCCACAGAGAGAATGTCATTCCATCAGTAATATGTCAATCCGGACCATTCTCCACAGAGAGAATGTTTGTCCACCAACAATTTGTTCTTGTTGGACCATTTTCCACTTGGAGAATGTTTTTCCACTTGCAAATTGACTATCCATGATGCCATATATAAACACTACCTCCCAACTGAGGAATTCATATCCTCCCTTTCAACCAAGGGAGTAATCTCCATGATCCCCAACTTGTCCCTGAAGTATGAAAACTTTCCCTTGGACAATGGCTTCGTCATAATATATTCTATCTACTTGTCAGTGGAAATATATTGTAGCTTCACTTCTCCCCTTTGGACTTTATCACGGATAAAATAGTACTTGATCTCAATGTGATTCAACCTGTCATGGAACACCGGGTTCTATGAAAGCTTCACACAACTTTGATTATCACAATATATCACAGTCGAATCCAACACCTGATCAAATAGTCTAGAAACCATCTTCACGAGAAATATTTCTTATGTACAAGCATCACAAGCAACAATATAATTATGTGTCTGCGGTGATAAGTGCAACATACTTATGTTTCCCGCTATCCCATGATATCATAGTAGAGACCAAACTAAATCATACACTTGAAGTTCTCTTTTTGTCATATGCACTCCCTGCCCAATCTAAATCAGTAAATCCATGCAGTTTTACATCACTGTTTGAGACATATCTCAAACCATAGTTCAACATCCCACGAAGATATCTCAAAATGTGCTTTACATTTATCCAATGTTCATGTCTAGGTTCCACCTAGAACTGGCTCAATGTGTTCACAACAAAGCAAATGTACGACCGAGTATTAACCAAATACATCAATGATACAATCAACTGTCACTACAGGGACGAGACTACTAGATCAAAATCAGAGTCTCTCAGCTTCTTCAGATCTGTCACCATGGGAGTTTCCATGGATTTGAAATCCATCATCCCAAACTTCTAAAGGACCTTTACAACGTACTTCCCTTTCCCTAGGAAAATGTCACCATGCTTTTGCCATACTTCTAGTCCCAAATAATAATGCATGATACCAATATCCTTCATATAGAATTCATAGGATAGCTCTCTCTTACACTGAATAATGAGAGGATTTGCAATTGTCAGAAAAAAATAATCAACATATAGTAGTAGTATCACAAGTGCATCATTCACAACCTTGTAATAAAGGTTTGGATCAACATAGCTTTTGGAAAATCCAAGTCTCGTCAAGTAACTATTAATTTGTGCACACCAAGCTCTTGGAACTTGCTTGAGTCCATACAAGGCCTTCTTAAATATGCATACATGGGTTTCTCTTGGGTGTACCTAAAAACCTTGAGGTTGCTATATGTATACTTCTTACTCAATTACTTCATTGAGAAAATAGGTCTTTACATCCATATGATGTAAACTCCAACCCATGGATGATGCAAGAGATATTATGGCTCTAATAAAGGTATATATGGAAACTGGAGAAAACTTCTCATCATAGTCTTCTCCCTCCTACTGGGAGAACCCTCTAGCCATGAATATTTCCTTCTATTTATCGATACTCCCATCTACTACATGCTTTATATTATAAACCCATTTTGAAGTGACTACAAACTTTCCTTCAAGTCTAGGCACAATTTCCCATACATCATTTTTCATGATGGATTGATATTCTTCCATCATAGATTCCTTCCATTCTTTCTTCTTGACTGCTTCTTCAAATGTGGAAGTTTATTCATTAACAATACTTGTCATGAGTGATGCATAACTAGAGAATCTTCTATAGAAATCTTGAAGTCAATATTCTCATCAAAATTTATGGCCCTATTGATCTCAACATTATATTGACCTAGAACATAGATTTTGTAAGCTTTTGATGACTCACTATATCAAATGAATATGCCCTTCTTTCCTGAAGGTTCCAACTTCTTTATTTTGTCCTTGGGAAGATGAATATAGACAAGACAACCAAAGATCCTTAAGTGTTCAACACTTGACTTCTTTATGGAGAAAACTTCTTTTGGAGTCATGTTCTTCAATATATGATAAGGACTTCTATTATGAACATATACAGTTGTCATAGTTGCTTATCCCCATAGAAACATGGATAGATTCTATTCATTCATCATTTCCTTAACAGAATCTTCAATGGATCGGTTATTTCTTTCTTCCACACCATTACGTTGAGGATTATGTGGGACAATTAGCTCCCTCGTAATCCCAATTTCTTTACAAAAGGCAACGAGCTCCTTGAAGGTTTACTCTCCTTTATTATCGAACCTCAAGATATTTATCTTCCACTTAGTGAGGTGGTTGACATTGGTCCACACACATCTAACTGAAAGATATCCAAAACTCCTTTTGTTTTACATGTTTCCTTAATAATTGGTACTTGGTGAGATCACCTGCCTCACCACTTGATGGAGTCATTTAATCCATGTTTGCAACTGTCACTGTAGCTCCTTCTCAAAGTTATCGTCTGTGACTTGCCCGAAACAAGAACAATAAGAGAAAGAGTATTTCCAATAGCATTTTCACAGGAACATATCTATGGTAACAAGGATGGTAGTCATCATAGAGTTACCAAGGTGACCTACCCAGGAGAAAAATAAGAGATATCTCCTAGAGGAGAATTTAGTTCATTTTGCAAACAAGTGAAATAGGCATCTATATCAATAGTACTTACATGCAATCAAGTATACTTAACAATAATAGAACCTTTCAAAGATTTTTTTCACAACTATAGTGTTTACTTGTACTATAGAACTATCAAACTTAATATGTGCAAATTGAAAATTAACAATTTGATCAATCAAACCTGGAACTTGGAGCCTCAATTGCTTGTTCTTTTGAATGTATTGAATCCAAGATCACTTGTTGGAAAAGATCTCTTGTACATTCCCTACAAAATACACTCATGCTTTGTTGGATGATATAACTTGAAAATCATATACAAGAGCATACCTTTGAAATTTGCAGCATCATTAAGCTTGTATTCTAATCTGAAACTAGACACCATCTTGACAAGAAGAGGTTAGAAGCTGAATAAAAAAGGGTCAATGATTAAAACTATCCAGAAACCCTCGAATTTCAACTTTGACCACCAAATCAATTTTGATCAAAAGTCAACCTTTGACCAGTCAACTTTTGACTTTGACCAAGAACTCAAACTTGACAGTTTTGTTGGATGAGGGTACCAAAGGGTGTGATAGGCTAGGGTGCACTAGAATTCCCAAAAATTAGGTCCAACGCTTCACCTAGAGTTCCCAAAGAATTATATTAGGGTTTTCTTCAACTGCAAAATCATAAACCTTAGTTGCAGCTACAACAGGTGCTACAACGAGCTTGGCAAAGAACTCTCACTCTACCTTCTAGAGGTTAGACTATTCTGAAGGTAGTGTGGGCCCATAACCTATTAAAATAATCTCGATATTATCATTTTACCATATACAATATCATTATTTTCACCCAACCATAGGCACACAGCCACCCCCGGGCACCTTAACCTTTGCTAGATAAAATGATTCTGGAAAGCCATACTAGAACCAACAGATAAACCCTAGTTGCAGTAGTATAATGAGATGGAGCCATAAAAATACCATCCAACTGCAACAACAACATAATACAAGGAGAGTTCACCTTCTCCAAGGGTAGCATACCAGAGAGAGAGTCTCCACCACAAAACAAGAACAATATTCAGTTGTAGCAGTTGCACTTGCACTTCTTCCAAGATGTCACCAAGAATACCACTAGTATGCTCCAAGACATCACCAAGAATGTTACCAATAAATAATAGGATATAGGGTGCATATCTTAGGCTATATAGCACTAGAGAGAGAGACCAAAAAGTCACCCCAGAAGATCCACCTTCCTATCTTGCAGTTGCAGCTCCAAACTTTCACTATCCTTGACTAAGAGAGTGAGTGAAGTGAGTGTGTACAAATGAGCTAGATCACCTCTTATTTATAATGGTTCTTGACACTTGTATGGGCCGACTTGTCCTTTTAGAATCTAATACTTTAATAATAATTATTTTACTGAGTCGACTTGTCTTCTAGGGTTTTTACACATATGTTTAAGGTTTCTCTTGCTTCTGGAATATTCTATTCTAGCCAAAGGTTACATATGGAGGTTAATACCTCTCACAGCTACTATAATATCAACATATCCAAACCCAGACCAAGGAGAAAGAGAAATATTTGTTGTCTGGGTTGAAGTTATCTTTCCAATATTGGAGATGAAGTCTAGCGGAGCAGAAGAAATAAGGCCCTCCTTCAAAGATATGTTTCCTTTCCTTTTCATTTTCAAAAATGACTGTAAATAAACCCTTAGAGTCTAATTTAGTATCAATATGACAAGTAAGTTTCCAATGAGAGAGGATCCATGTAAGTAGATCTCTCTCGGTTGGCTAGATTCTGAGGAACTTACCAATGGTTGCATGATCCCACATGTACTTCACATATCCACACAGGAATTTCGATTTGATCTCATATTGAGGTGCATCCTCCTTGGGGATATAATGCCTTGGTTTCCAGTTGGTGGAACAACTTGAGGATTTTGGTGCTTCCTGCATAGGTTCCTCACGAGAGGAAGACTCGATGACAATATTCTCATTGCTTGCAGATGTTGTGAAATGTGAATTCGACTCAAGAGGCTTCGATCTGATAGTATGATGGCTAGTCAAAAGAGGAGGAGGAGGAGTGGGGGGGTTTCCTCCCTTGCGGTGCCATGGAAGAAGGGTTTGAGGTAGAACAAAGTCGTAGCCATATTAAACCCTAGCAGAGCCAAAAATCTTCAAGTTCGGGTTATTTTTACAAAATCTTTATTGAATCACATGAAAAGGTGGGCCTAATTACTTAACTTTGTAATTGAAATATTAATTATTGCATAAAAAAATAAATATAAAACATTTAAAATATAAACAAGAATTGACACAACATATTGCATGTCTCATATAGTAGTAATTATTTCTATCTAAAAATATTATCTCTATAATAAAATAAAATATAATATAATACGAAAAATTAAATTTATATAAACAAAAAAAATTATTCATTTATATATGGTGGAATTGACAACTCTAGGCATGCCCAAGTGTGTCAATGTTGCCCCACATGCAACACATAAGATAAGTCGAGGTTTGAATGGGAGACCTCACATAAGAGAGTGCCTTAATAGTTCACTCCATTGCCAAGTGATCTACACCCTGGGGACAATAATATAATTGATTGTTATAATCATAATTGTTAATATTTATGTAGACAAATATTATTTGTGTAACAAAATATATATTTATCATAAAAATAGATAATATTTAAAATAAAAAAATAGTAAATGCATTTTAGCATGTATTTAATCACTTTGTTGTATATTTATTATGTCAAAAATTATATGTATAATTTTGTTTCATTTTTGTGTTTGAAAGAGATTACATGTCAAAAAAAAAATCGTGAAAAGAAAACACAATTTGTATTCCAAAGAATAAAAGTTACAATCCTTAGGCACATTTGTGCATAACCATACAAACATTATCTATGAAATTCACACTACCCCTCTCTCTACTATATAGGACCCAAAAAGATCATATAAAGGATTTACAAAATATCTCTAAGACAACACTGCCTCAAACATGACATATAATCTAGGAATAAATAATAAAATAAGTTATGTTAACTAAATGAGGAAATCCTCTCGTTGGTGAATTCCTTCAAGCATAGTAAGTTTTCAGTCAGAGACAGATCCTCTTTTGGAAATCGATCAACATCAGAATTATTTTCACGGTAAATGTGATTGAAAGTGATATACTAGAAAGTAACAAAAACATATTTTGAAAGCATCCCAATGTTAATAAGCTCCAAGTTATCAATAACCCATACATTGTTCATCTAATAAATGACCAATTTAGAGTTCCCAAAGATTTGTAAGGAGTCGATATTATGGTTTTTTACACAATTAAGAAGCTCAACCAGAGCCTAGAGCTCATCCCGATCATTTGTACTAGCACTCAGGTTCCCACGGCTAGAAACATAGAAGGAATCAAAAAGAAAAAGTAAAAACCCAATTCCACAAATCATGTTCTCTCTCTGGCAGGCTCCATCAAAAAAAACCCAAGGATTGGATTTATCAATCGCCACTCTGTCTAATAGTTAGTCCTTATAGATATTTGTCTTCACCTAGTAATGTGTAAATAACGCAGTGGATTGTTGAACATCCTTGAAAGTGGGCCACAACTTATCTTCAAACGGACCGACATTATTGGCTAGCCAAAATCCCTAAGATACAAAAATAGGCCCTAACTCGATAAGGTTTCAAAACACTAGATGAATAAAAATCCTCAAAACATGCTTCAATTGAATCCTTTACCTATACCTAACCCATCCATAACTACACTCCAACTTCTTTCCAAACATGGAAAGTATATGGACAAAATCTGAAAAGATGAAGATTGGTCTCCTTCGGCTCTTTTCATAATACAAGGATATGAGGCCCATGTTTACCACGATGTTGCAATATGTCCCATGTTAATACCATGCCCTTCAAAATTATCCAAAAGAGAAGAAGACCCTTAGGAGGACCCTTAATTTTCCATAGGTGTTTGTGCCACCAATATTCGATTGCTCCTTCCTATTCAATCAAAGCCTTATAATCCAAGTTTGTTGAATAGCGACCACCAGCTTTATTGTATACCCAAACTAATTCATCATCCTAATCTCTCAATTTGATATGTTCTCTTAGTAATTATTGAATGGAAGCTTTCCAATGGTCATACCATTGTACCTCCAAATGTAATGTGTCTATTGATTTCCAACCCTGTCGCCAA
Organism: Picea engelmannii; assembly: GCA_009831015.1. NCBI lineage: Eukaryota > Viridiplantae > Streptophyta > Pinopsida > Pinales > Pinaceae > Picea > Picea engelmannii. The sequence goes on along the minus strand of ML777453.1, from coordinate 944,768 downwards.
AGTGTGATAGAGCCCCATTCACCAATAATATTAAGGGTACACCAATTTTTTTCTTGTAAATAAAGAACCGATTCATCAAGAAGAAAAATAATCAAATTGCATCCCACTATTATGACGCAGCCGCACCCTCGAGCATGTCCGCTCAAACAGGATCTTCTTCTTCTCGGCCCGAAGAACTCCAAGGTTCTTCAATTTCCCTATCGGGAAATCTGCACCCACAGATTGTTGAAAATACTAAAACAACTAAGAGGGGGGGGTGAATCAGTTGTATATAAGCTTAAACAATTTTAAGTCTGTTAAAATATTATTAATCTTTCTTCATGTGGTCATCAACAATATACAGCATATGAACAGTAAAAGTAAATACCATCAGTCACACATGAAGTACACACAGAGACAGATTTTCACGAGGAAACCCATAAAGGGAGAAAACCTCTTCTTCTTCTTCGAAATTATAGGCAGTCTTTTGCAGTTCTGTACATCATTTACAATTGATCACCAACTTAATGTGAGGCTGCTACCTCTGTCTTACAAGCTGCAACTTGTTTGAGAGATCCAACTCTCTGGTTTCTCTAGCACCCACTAGAAGGAAGCACCAACTCCCTGAGTATTCCAGCACCAACTAGATGGAAGCACCAACTTCCTGAATGTTCCAGCACCAACTGGATGGAAGCACCAACTTCCAGTTACACAGGCTCCAACCTGCATAACAGAGAACACGTGTTCTCCCTAGCACCACCCTGCCACCCTTGTTTCTCTGGCTGCAACCAGATGGAAGCTACAACTTCCTATGTTCAAGCACCCACTTGAACTTCTGAGGACAACAATCCTCCCGAGCACCTCCCAGCCTCCCTAATTTATAAAAATAATGAATACACAGAAAATTTCTCAGATAAATCAATTCTTACCTTCCTTTCTCTGTTCTATAAGTCTGATATGTTTTGCTATTCTACTCTTCGTTTTTTTTTTATCTTCCTCTGTTATTCTGCTCTGCGTTTCATTTTACTCTGCACATTTGCATCCTTTCCTATCATGCATCCTCTTTTGTATTCTTCCTTACTGTCTCATTCATTTCCTCCTCAGAATAGCTAACATGACAAAGTCTATTTCCACTTCTTTTATACACACGGACATAACGTTTCAACTTCCCAACTCCTTGGGAAAAATAACGACAACTGTCCAGCCAACCGAAATGCCAACTGATCAACTACTAATGTGCGATCATGAGTCTGTTTTACTAACGGATTTGTAACTGAAAGTGTTAAGTGTGTGTGGAAGAACAGTAACCCTCCGATTACATTCAAACCTTATCCGCACCATTGGATGATCTTTATCATGCTTTGCCTTTAAATTGGGTTTCAGCATTTCGGCATTCCTTTGCCCACGTTTCTCAACACTTACATCGCGATCTCCGAAACTCCGAAAAGGAGTTTATCTGGGCTGACTCCTTCTCTTCCCGTGACCAAGAGCTGTGACCACAGTTTTATGTGAAAGGGGCTTTCACTATTTCGCATATCGTGAATTCGTAATAAAGATTAGATCAACGGTCCTGGTCAGATCTTGTCTCAACGGTCACGATTGTCTCGCGATATCGCATATCACGATTTCGGCATTGTTGCAGTGTGTTCTTGTCTCCTTGATATCGCGATTCATGAAACTCCGACGTAGAGTTTGATCAACGGTTCGGGTGCGATCTTGTCTCAACGGTTACGATTATGTCGTGATATCGTGTATCGCGATTTCGGCATTTCTGTTGCATTTGTTCACTTGCCATTCCATTTTGCGATCCCTGAAACTCCGACATGGTCTAGAATCAACGGTCTAGATCATAGCCTGATCTGACAGCTCAGATTGTATCACAATTTCACATATCGCGAAATCGGCACTCCTGAGGTCAAGTGACTTTGTCACTTCAAAGTTCCAATCCCTGATGTCGATTCGCCCCTTTCCACGCGCTAGCCCTGCTGGCTATAGACCTTGGCCCATATGACTGTCAACACATGACCTCGGTCAAACCTCCCATCAGGGTTTCGACATTTTCGATGTCACCATGCACGTGCCTATGGAATTCCCGATCCTCTAATCCCCGATTCTTCGATGAAGGAAATCAACGGTCCAGATCTCATTCTTACTTTAACGGCTGCGATCAAATTGTGAAATCGCATATCGCGATTTCAGGGTTTTTCGTTGTCAAGTGTATTGGATATTTCAAAGTCCCGATCCCCAATTCTCCGATGAAGCCTTCTGTCGAGCTTCTCCCGGTGGCGCCCGATCACTGCCACGCTTATCTCCCTCGCAGCTTCTGCAGATCTGATGGCTGACGGGTGTCTTCTTCCGATCTGACGGCTTAGATCCTCTCTCTGACAAGGGTTGTAAACTGCGGTCCAGATTCATTTTGGATTCAACGATTATGATTGAACCGTGATCTTGTTGCAATCTGTCTACATACTAACCCATCAATGATAGAAACCATTTGTTGTCTGCAACTTTGACATCAATGACAACAACTCTCAACATGCATTCGCTGCTTGTTCAATAATTGCCAACACAAATTCTCTTCGACGCGATCCCCCTTTCTTTAGTTATCAGAGGATCAGAACTCGCGACTTCGCAAGTTCACTGTCGATCTCTAGGCTCTCAAATCCTCGAGACCCGATGGCCAGTCAATCGCTAACTTTCTCTCTCTCCACTATTGGGACTTTGCTCTATCGCGACTTCGCTACTTGCGACACCAAACACTTGGTTCTCCAACTCCCGAGTCCCGATGTGCCAAAATTCCGATATGCTCGCGATTCGTCTTTTCCACGGTCACGTCTCCCCGTCGGGACTTTGGAATTTCGCAGGATCACGAATCCTAGCGCCCAAGTTTTGGGACTTCTCGCTGTGAGATCCTGATAACTTCGTGCCACCTGTACTCCACTCACCGACTTCGTTGTGTCCCACACGCTATTCCTTAACTTTTTGGAACATCGCGTATCACAATATTGTAACTTCCATTGCAACAATTTGGAGTCTCAATTCACGAGGTCCCGATATGTCGATCCACGACTCCTCTGGATCATCTGACACACGTCCCAACTGATGGATGGTTCTGATCTTGTCAGGATATCGCTATTCGCGATATCGCAATTTCCATTACACCAACTTGGTGCTTCAACTCACGATTCCCCGATACACGATGTCACGTGTAGATATGACGGTCCTCCTGTCTCAGATCGACGGCTCTGCTCCCTCCTGAGCCTCGAACCTCTTTCACACTTACACTGTAACCTCCTCACACCTCCGTGAGATCCAACGGCCCACGGAACTTCGTGAAATCTCCTTCAAAGATTTTGTCCGTCTGTTCTCCCTTTGGTGATTCTGTGAAATGGATAAGTGTCTCCCCACGAGACTCGTTCGCTTCTCACCAACCTGCGACGCTTCTCTCAGACTTTCCACAGCATCTTCCCTGCACTTACCCTTCAGTGAATTCAAAGGCCTATTCCTCCTGATCTTTCTCCACAACTTCAGTCTTCAGAAAGAAACCTTGCACGCACTCCTTGCGGCAAATCTTCAACAACGCTTAAGTGTTGGAAGCTTTCGACTCTGCACACTCCTGCAGCAGCAGTCTTCAATACCCTTGCTCAGAATCACAACTCTGAGTCTTAGCTTGGCCTGTGCACTCCTTGCACAGCACCTCTGTGTCCACTGCACTTCTAAGATGAATGGCAACAAAAGTTATCTCTAATTGAGCCCTTCTGTCAACGCACTCTTTGCGGACGATTCAACTGCACTCCTTGCAGGAATTCTCTGGCTCAGATAGAGAAACAATTGAAACTCATTCTATCTCCTTCTCAGACTTCAATTCAACCATGAAATCACATACACAGCATATAAAAGCAAATGTATAACAGGAAGCAAACATCCATGAGCATAACATCAATACACAGAGAAACAACACAAACCATGAATTTGAATCAAAGCTTTCTTCTATTAATTCAAATGTCTATACATGGGTCTTCTTCATACACTATTCTCTGCTTTCTCTTCTTCCGAATGCTTATTCTTTTCTTCTATGCTCAGGGGTTATGTTACAAATGCACAATGAGGATGTCTATATCTCGTTTCCCTCTTGCACTCTAAAGCTATCAAATCTAGAATTAAATTCCTATCTAACTACATTAAATCTATTAAATGTCGACTATCTACCCAAAGGACGAGAGCTATCCACTCAAGGTACATTACAACATACAAGTGTGCCTCATCTTAAATGATTCATTTAAGGTTTGCGCCACATTCTCAAAGTGTTTTTTTCAAAATTTGTGTTGGCTTGTCCAGCTGGTTTCCGCTTCCACGTGGGCTCACTTGATGTGCTGGCGATGCTCCTGCATCATACTCCTCGGCTTGAAAACTTTCATGGGCTCCTGTCCATGAGCTCCTGCACGGTCTATCCATGCTTCTGTATTACTGCTTCAGTCTCCCAGCTGGCATCTTCCACTGGGTGATTCTTCCATTTGACCAGATACTCATAGTATTCTTTTTGCTTGGTCTTCTTACCCACTCTCTTGTCCAGTATGCACTTCATCTGTGGATTCTCTGCAACTGGCAATTGTTTCACCCACTAGATCGCTGGCTCCTTAGTTCCAGTCTCTACTTCTCTATCCCTATATGGGTATAAGTCTGCGATATTAAATATCAGAGATATTTCGATGCCATCCGGAAACTCAATCTCATAAGCATTTTCTCTGAATTTTCTCAAGACCCTGCATGGTCCGATTTTCTTCATTTTCAATTTGTTGTATGTTCCTCTCGGGAACCTTTCCTTTCTTAAGTGTGCCAAAACTAGATCACCAACTTTGAACTGAAGTTGTCTCCGATGCTGATATGCTATGCGTTTATATTCCTGGCTTGAATTTTGCAGTCGCTGCTTCACCTTGCTGTGAAGTTCCTTCATCACCTCAGCAAACTCTTCGGCACTAGCACTACTAGTAGCAGTCTGTTCTGAATCCCTTAACTCATAAACTCCTCTTGGTTGTGTGACATACACAATCTGAAATGGAATCTTCCCTGTGCTCTGATTCACTGAATCGTTGTATGCAAACCCTGCCTGTGGTAATATGGTATCCCAACTGTTGTGGTGTTCCATCACCAAGCTCCTCAGCAAGTCTCCCAGACTCCTGTTCACCACTTTTGTTTGTCCATCCGTCTGAGGATGATAAGCAGAACTAAACGCCAAGTTAGTTCCTAGCTTCTTCCATAGGGTCCTCCAAAAATGCCCTATGAATTTAGTATCCCTTTCCGAAACTATGCTTTTCGGCAACCCATGAAGTCGAATGACCTCCTTGAAGAACAGATTTGCGATGTGAGTCGCATCGCTAGTTTTTTGACATGGTATGAAGTGTGCCATCTTAGAAAACCTGTCCACGACCAAAAATATGGAATCAACACCCCTTTGTGTCCTCGGCAATCCCAATACAAAATCCATGCTAATCGCCTCCCATGGCCTCTCTGGTATGGGCAATGGCTGATAAAAACTTGCATTATGTTTCCTCCCCTTCGAATGTTGGCAAACTCTACACTTGTCTACAAATATCTTGACTTCTGACCGCATCCCTGGCCAAAAGTATGATTCTCTCAGCTTTGCAAATGTTTTGTCGTGGCCAAAAGGTCCTGCCAATCCTCCGTTGTTTTTTTCTTTTAACAGATTCTCCCTCATGGAGAATTTTGGAATACATAATTGATTTCCTTTGAACAGCAATCCTTCCTGGATCATATAATCTATCCAAGATCTTCTATCTCTGAGAAATGGATTCTTAGCTGCTTCATACGCTTCTGCAAAATCTGCATCTCCTGCGTACATGTCCCGGAGATTTTCAAAACCTAATGTTTTGACTCAGAACTCCTGCAACAACAAACACTTCCTGCTCAAAGCATCAGCCACTTTGTTAGCAGTACCAGAAATATGCTTAATCACAAATGTGAAATTCTGCATATACTCTACCCATTTTGCATGTTTTTTATTCAACTTCTCTTGTTGAGTCACAAACTGTAATGCATGATTATCACTATACAAAAAAAATTCTTTCGGAATCAAGTAATGCCTCCACTTCTTCAGCGCCTGTATGATAGCATAAAATTATTTATCATACGTGGAGTATTTCAGTTTCGCTTCATCCAGCTTTTCACTGAAATATGAAACCGTCCTGTCTTCCTGACTCAAGACCGCTCCTATGGCAAACCCACTTACGTCACATTTCACCTGAAATGTTTTCTGGAAATATGGAAACACCAACACTGGTTGCTCCGTGATTTTCCGCTTCAACAGATTGAAGCTCTTTTCAGCCTCTGTTGTCCAGTGAAAAGACTTATGCCGCTTCTTCACTGTATCCATCATCGCTGCACTAATCCCACTGAAATTTCTGATGAACTTCGGGTAGAAACTAGCTAAACCATGAAAACTCCTCACCTCGAATACATTTCTCGGTGATGGCCAATTCTTGATCACTTCTACCTTATCCGGATCCATCCTCAACTCATTAGCCGAAATAACAAAACCCAAGTAAATGAGCTTTGTCTTCATAAATGAGGATTTTTTTATATTAATCAACAGCTTCTCCTGTTGTAGCTTCTTCATCACAATGGCCAAATGCTTCAGGTGTTCAACCACTGACTTACTGTAAATCAGTATATCATCCAAATACACAATGACGAAATTCCTGATGAACTCCCTCAGGACTTCATTCATCAACCTCATAAAGGTGCTCAGTGCATTCGTCAAGCCAAACGGCATGACTAGCCATTCATACAGTCCTTCATTGGTCTTGAAGGCTGTCTTCCACTCATCGCCTTCTCTCATGCGAATCTGATGATATCCGCTCTTCAAATCTATCTTTGAAAAATAACTTGCCCCACTTAGGCAATCCATCAGATCATCCATTCTCGGCAGTGGAAACTTGTACCTGATGGTTATCTTATTGATCGCTCTTGAGTTGGTACAAATTCTCCATCCTCCATCCTTCTTTGGACTGAGTACCGTTGGAACGGCACATGGACTCAAGCTTTCTCTGACCAACCCTTTGTCCAATAACTCCTGGACCTGCTTCTTGACCTCTTCATTTTCTTGCGGCGTCAACCTGTACACGGCTTTATTCGACAAACTAGATCCTGGTATGAGGTCTATATGATGACTCACACTTCTCATCGGTGGAAACGAATGAGGTAATTCGTCCACTATGATGTCAGCGAACTCTTCCAGCAGTTCCTGAACTTCATCTGGTAAATCGTCCACTCTTGTGCTAGTCAGAACAATCCTTGATTTTCTAACCACAAAGAATTGTGGATCTTCCTTCTTCTTCACCTCCGTAAGAAGCTCCTTCCCACTCATGAGAAGTACTGTGTTGCTTACTTCCGGCTTCACCTCTTTATCCTTTATCGGAAGCAACATATGGGTTCTCCCATTTTTCTCCAAGGTATATGTGTTCATTCTCCCATCATGAATCACATTTCTGTCATATTTCCATGGTCTACCCAGCAATAGATGACATACATCCATGGGAATAACATCACACAGAATCTTATCATTATATCCACCTATCTTGAATTCAACCAAGCATTGTTTAGTAACAGTTACCTGGTGTCCTTTCTGTAGCCACGAAACTCTGTATGGGCTTGGATGATCAGTCATCTCCAACTCCAGTTTCTCTACCATCTCTGTAGATACGAGATTATCCGTGCTACCACTGTCAACAATGACCTTGCATACCCTGTCCTTGGTCTTGCAAGTTGTTATAAAAAGTCTAGTCCTTTGAACTGAGCTTTCCACTTCCTTCTCAGGTGTCAAAAGGACTTTTCGCATCATAAGCGATCTTCCGCCTTCTGCATCTTCGGCCTCAACATCTCGCCTCTGTGCCTCAGTGATGTGAGCTTCTCCAATGTCCTTCTTTTTCTCTGGACACTCATATGACTTGTGCCCATTCTTCCCACATGTGAAACATGTGATTACTCCACCTCAGCCTCTTCCTCTTCCTCTGGTACAAGGAAAAGTATTTCCATCAGCATATCCTCCACTCTGCTCTGTATGTTGCCCTCTCTTCTCAACATATGGTTGTCGCTGTGAGGTTCCACCTCTTTCAACCTTACCTTGAGGTTTCTTCCATTCCTCCTTGGGCTTATGATATTTGTCCTGGGCAACTGCCTTACCTCTGGGCTGGCTTCTGCCTCGGCCTCTTTGTCCCTTCTTTCAGCTCAGCTTCTCCTCAGCTTTCAGAGCCAATTGGTAAGCATATTCCACCATTCATATGGTTAGCATGCTTAATTCATCCTGAATGTCATATCTTGGACCATTCAGATATCTAGCAACCTTCTCATCATCGCTCTCCCGATGACCTACTTTGATGTTCAGTCGATAGAATTCTTCAGTGTATTCTTTCACTGTCATCAGCTTCTGTCTCAGGTTCTGCATTCTCCTTAACAGAGAAATTTGGTAATCTCTTGGGATGAACTTTGCCTTCATCTTCGCAATCATTCGATCCCAACTCTTGATCTTCTACTTGCCTTTGTAGCGTCTATCAGCTTGTAGCTCGTCCCACCATAAGGATGCATGTCCTTTCAAGCGCGTGACAGCATGCTTGACTTTCTTATCTTCTTCGATATCTTCATAATCGAAGTAGGTGTCTAGATCTCTAATCCAATCTAGTAGCTCCTCTGCATTCAAGTTTCCCTCGTAAACTGGAATGTCCATCTTTGCCTTCGCGCCCATCCTGGCAATGGCTTTGATCAAACGTTCGGTTGATGCATCTTCGGCTACAACTTCCTCTTCGCGTTCAGCCTCTATCTCGCTGTCGGAATCACTCAGATCCCCTGCACCAGCTGTGCATCTCTGAGTTGTCTCCATGTCTTCAAGCCTTGCTCGGAGATCTCTCATATGTCTCTCCATTTCTAGATTTCTTGTCGGCCTGCCTCTTCTCCGCACTTCCCTATTTTCTGGATCAGGTGACTACCTTTCTCTCCTCGGCGGCATGGTGAATCCTCTTCTTCTCTGCTACAGAAAGCAAAGAAAATATTCTGGCTCTGATACCAAACCTGACGCAACCGCACCCTCAGGCACATCCGCTCACACAAGATCTTCTTCTTCTCGGCCCGAAGAAATCCAAGGTTCTTCAATTTCCCTATCGGGAAATCTGCACCCAAAGATTCTCTTCGACGCAATCCCCCTTTCTTTAGTTATCGGAGGATCGGAACTTGTGACTTCGCAAGTTCACTGTCGATCTCTAGGCTCTCGAATCCCCGAGACCCGATGGCCAGTCAATCACTGACTTTCTCTCTCTCCACTATCGGGACTTCGCTCTATCGCGACTTCACTACTTGCGACACCAAACACTTGGTTCTCCAACTCCCGAGTCCCGATGTGCTGAAATCCCGATATGCTCGCAAGTCGTCTTTTACACGGTCACATCTCCCCGTTGGGACTTTAGAATTTCGCAGGATCGTGAATCCTAGCGCCCAAGTTTTGGGACTTCTCGCTGTGAGATCCCGATAACTTTGTGCCACCTGTAATCCACTCACCGACTCCACTATGGCCCACACGCTATTCCTTAACTTTTCGAAACATCGCGTATCGCAATATCGTAACTTCCATTGCAACAATTTGGAGTCTCAATTCACGAGGTCCCAATATGCCGATCCACGACTCCTCTGGATCGTCTGACACGCGTCCCAACTGATGGATGGTTCTGATCTTGTCGAGATATCGCTATTCACGATATCACAATTTCCATTACACCAACTTGGTGCTTCAACTTGCGATTCCCCGATACACGATGTCACGTGTAGATCTGAAGGTCCTCCTGTCTCAGATCAACGGCTCTGCTCCCTTCTGAGCCTCGAACCTCTTTCACACTTACACTGTAACCTCCTCGCACCTCCGTGAGATCCAACGGCCCACGGAACTTCGTGAAATCTCCTTCAAAGATTTCGTCTGTTCGTTCTCCCTTTGGTGATTCTGTGAAATGGAGAAGTGTCTCCCCACGAGACTCGTTCGCTGCTCGCCAACCTGTGACACTTCTCTCAGACTTTCCACAGCAGCTTCCCTGCACTTACCCTTCAGTGAATTCAAAGGCCTATTCCTCCTGAGCTTTCTCCACAACTTCAGTCTTCATAAAGAAACCTTGCACGCACTCCTTGCGGCAAATCTTCAACAACGCTTAAGTGTTGGAAGCTTTCGACTCTGCGCACTCTTGCAGCAGCAGTCTTCAATACCCTTGCTCGGAATCACAACTCTGAGTCTTAGCTTGGCCTGCGCACTCCTTGCACAGAACCTCTGTGTCCACTGCACTTCTGAGATGAATGGCAACAAAATTTATCTCTAATTGATCCCTTCTGTCAACGCACTCCTTGCGGACAATTCAACTGCACTCCTTGCAGGAATTCTCTGGCTCAGATAGAGAAATAATTGAAACTCATTCTATCTCCTTCTTAGACTTCAATTCAACCATGAAATCACATACACAGCATATAAAAGCAAATGTATAACAGGAAGCAAACATCCATGAGCATAACATCAATACACAGAGAAACAACACAAACCATGAATTTGAATCAAAGCTTTCTTCTATTAATTCAAATGTCTGTACATGGGTGCTCTTCATACACTATTATCTGCTTGCTCTTATTCTGAATGCTTATTCTTTTCTTCTATGCTCAGGGGTTATGTTACAAATGCACAACAAGGGTGTCTATATCCTGTTTCCCTCTTGCGCTCTAAAGCTATCAAATCTAGAATTAAATTCCTATCTAACTATGTTAAATCTATTAAATGTCGACTATCTACCCAAAGGACAAGAGATATCCGCTCAAGGTCCATTACAACATACAAGTGCGCCTCATCTTAAATGATTCATTTAAGGTTTGCGCCACATTCTCAAAGTGTTTTTTTCAAAATTTGTGTTGGTTTGTCCAGCTGGTTTCCGCTTCCACGCGGGCTCGCTTGATGTGCTGGCGATGCTCCTGCATCATATTACATCTTGACCAACTTGTACCTTTTGACCAGATCCCACCTTCCAAGACAAATATTTACCAATAATTGGAAATGCAACAAACAAATTCTTCCACTGAATCAATGAAGTGGGTGCATCCTTCCTTGAACTATGAATCTAGTCAAGGATTGTACCAGGTTGGATATACTTTGCACATAATATGCATATCTGCAATTTGTCTTGTGTGAGGAAAACCCAGAGGGTCTTGGCTGCCAAGGCTTTTCCAAAATATACTAGATCCTTGAGACCCCACCCACCAAATGCTTTGGGTCAAGAAAGTAACTTCCATCTAACTAGATGAGATCCAAGATATTTTTTATTGCCTTTCCAAAAATAGTTACAACATTATTTTTTGATATTAGTTAAAATAGCCATTGGGATACATGTCAGAAGATTCTAGTAAATCATAATATCCTTGATGACCGATTTGATGAGAGTAAGATGACCACCCATAGAGATCCACCTATTGCACCACAAGGTGATTTTCTTCTCTACTTTTGAAACCATCCAACCCCAATCATTTAAATTGTAGTTGTTTGGATTAATTATATACCCCAAGTATTTTAGTTCATCACTGAGGCCTCATCACATTCAAGAAAATAAATAATACATTTCCCATAATTTATAACCATACCAGTTGTATCACAGAAAAGGTTTAGCTCCCCTTTGTGAGAGCAACCCTCGACTTCCACATAGTTGAAAAATAATAATATATCATCCATGAAGAAAATATGAGTGAGATTCACAGAATATCCCATCCAGACACCCTGCAATTGATGGAATCTAGATGCCTCTGCAATAGCATGGCTTAGACCATCAACCATAAAGAGGAATAAGTATGGGGATAATGGGTACCCCTGTCAAATCCCAGGACATGCGCAAAAGAATAGAGAATTTGATCAATTTATTAACAATGCAAATTGGACAGAGGAAACACATGGCATTACCTAGTTAACCACATAAAAATTGAAACCAATTTGAAAAAGTTAAATCCAAAGATATATCCAGAAAACTATATCATATGTCATATATAGATCTAATTTAATCACCGATATTGGCCTTTGTTGTGTATTTATGGTATGAATTCCTTCCTGGGAAGATCCAAAAGCCTCATGGATCAATGCCCCTTCAAAAAACTAAAATGTTCAGATGTGACAATTCCTAAGAATATAGGTTTTAAATGAAAAGAAATGGTTTTTTCCATGTTCTTATATAAATAGTTAATTAATTCTATGGTCTGGAAGACGTCAAAAGTTGACGAGAAATCCACTTTTAGAATCAACACTATGAACGTTGAATTGATGCTTCCAGGGACTATGCCTGATATGTGAATCTCTTCAACAACCCTCAATAGATCATCACCCACCAAATCCAAAAAAACCTTCAAAAAATTCCACCAACCAACTATCGGGCCCAAGACTCTTGTCCTTCTGAAATATCCTTAAAACAACTTGAAGATCCTTCTTTATAAAAAAATTTAGATAGTTTGGTTTTCTTTGTCACCTACCAACTAAGGAAAATAAGAGAGAAGTCTAGGTTCCACATCCATTTTGAAATGAGGTGATTCCTGAAATAGATTTTGGAAATGGTGGACTCCCAACGAGGCCATATTGGAGAACCCATGAACCTTTGAACTATCAACACCCATCATCTCCCATACTGTATTGAAGCTTTTACGATAATTGGAAAAACGCTAAAAAAATTGGTATTCAGATCACCCACTTCCAACCAAAGAGCCTAGTTCTTAATCCACCACTCTTTCTCTTGTTCAACTAGAATAGTATGTCGAGCAAATTCAAAGAATCAAACTCAATCAACATCCACCATACCACCCTGACACAAATTGATACCATCATAAGTGTGAGCAGGCTCTTCCTCAATGCCAATAAGATATTTATCTCACTCCTTTCTTCGATCAATATCCCATCAAAATACTACATTCTTCATCTTCTTAAGAGAATCAATGAACTATTATGAACCCCCAATTCCTTTATTGGGATAAAAATTTACCCAATTCTCTTCCACCATTTCCCTAAATTCTTCAATCTCGATCCAAGATGGGTTAAATTTAAAAGGAGCCATCGGTCGACCCTGCGGACCATCCAGCTCCAAAAAAACAGGAAGATGGTTAGAACATTTGTCCTTGTTAAATATAATGTGTTAAATTTACTGTTGTTATTTGGTTATTTTCAATTTACTAGAGCATTCAATGCATTTCCAAAACAACAACATAAGGAGGATCAATGAAAGAAACACAATCACAAGGTACACGACATTTTATCTTGGGAAACCCTCATGGGGGAGAAAAAACAACAAAAAATTCCTCAATAATAGATTTCCAATACAATTCCAAGACTAAGACCAAACCACCAAGAATAACCTAGGACTGAGCATGTGCCTCTCTTCTCCTTCTTGTAACTGCAAATTCCTTTAAAATATGCACACTAGAAGTGTGAATGAGTGAGTGAACAAATGAGGTGCCATCCTCACTTATTTATACAAGTTGAGGGGGTGATAGGGTTATGTATCTTCACCAAGCAAGGCCATCTTCTTCCAATAGTGGTTAAAACCACTTTAATAAACCCTAGGGGTCAACTTCTCAAATACCATCATATGAATATGGTTTGACCAATGCATAAGAGGGGATTTGGTCTTATACGAGACCTGACATGATCAATCCGCAAAAGGGGATTTGATCTATATAATAATAACTCAATTATAATTAGAATATTCTTTCCAGTTACAATATTTCAACACTTCCCCTTAACAAGAAGGGTATTTTACTAACATAACCAAATACAACATCATCACGAGAGAGAGAGAGGGAAACAACATCATCAACATCTGAAACATTGACTCACATATCTACAAATCATCAGAAGTTTTTCCTCATCATCAATATCATCATAGTTCACAACATGGAGTTGGAGTAGTATCATCATCATCGTTCACAACATGGAGTTGTAATAGCATCATCATCATCGTTCACAGCATGGAGTTGGAGTAGTATCATCGTCGTCGTCGTCAGCATGAAGCTTAAACATCAACATCAATACCATGAAGCTAGAGAAACAATCTCACCAACACGAGGTTGGTACATCATCATTAACATCACGAGGTTGGTATAGCATCATCAACAACATGAGGTTGAATCAATCAGCATCATCAACATGAGGTTGAAACAACAACATCATCAGCATGAGGTTGAGACAACAACAGCATCAGCATGAGGTTGCGACAACAACATCATCAGCACAAGGCCAAGACAACAACATCATCAACATATGGAAATAGAATGAGGCATGTGAAACAACAACATTTTGTGTACTATGACAAACTGTCCTTACCTAACCTTCGAGATCTGCCCATAAATCATAGGATTTCCTAGGATATAAAATCCTAATGGAGCTACCACATGGTACTCTGACAGAATTTCCTTACCGAATCTTCAGGATCTGTCTAGGAATCATAAGATTCCCTAGGATATAAAATCCTAACGGATCTACCACTACTGACCGCAACTGGCATATACATGCATAGGTACTCTAACAGACCATCCTTACCGGATATTCAACATCTTCACATGAATGATCAATCCCCTAGGATATAAAATCCTAACGGAGCTACCCGATGTTGTTCAGGATACCATAGTATCATCATCATCACTCCCCCTTTATAGGGAGGTAGTTTTGGACAACACCAATCTTGTCTCAGAAGTATTAAAACTTCACACGAGATAGAGGCATGGTCAACACATTTGCAACATGCTCATTTGTGCCAACATATTGGAGCTTTACAACTCTCCTCTACACCATATCACGAACGTAGTGATATTGTATCTCTATGTTCTTTGACTTATCATGGAATATTGGGTTCTATGTCATATTTATGCAACTTTGGTTATCACATAGAATAATAGTGGCTTCCATCTCCAAATCGAATAGACATGTCAGTAACTTTCAAAGCCATATGGCTTCAGAACTGGCGAAACATGCTGCAATGTATTTTGCTTATGTCATGCTGAGAGAAATATTGGATTGCTTCCTACTCTTCCATGAAGTCATGGCTGACCCCAGACTGAAACAACATCCTTAAGTGCTCTTTCTATCAGAAAAACTTCCATCACAATTTGAATCAGTATAACCATATAGTCTGAAGTCATGATCTCCAGTATAACATAGACCATAATCCAACGTACCCTTAAGGTATTTCATCACATGCTTTGCATCTACAAGGTGAACAGATCTGGGCTCTACCAGATATTGACTCAAGGTGTTCACAACAAAGCACATATCTAGCCTGGTATTCGTCAAATACATCAACAAACCAACAATATGTCTATATAGTGTAGCATCAACCGTTCATGGATTTACATTCCAACTTGTCAAATCTCTTCAGTATTTCAACTGCATACTTCCTTGGTTAAGGAAGATCTTTTCAAACTTCAAGAACTAAGAAATAATGCATTGGTCCTAGGTATTGCATCTCAAACTCTGCATTGAGCTTCTACTTGCAATCTATGATGAGCTTTTCTTCTCTAGTTAAGAATATACAATAGAAATATAATTGGCTCATCATTCATAACCTTGAAGTAAAGGTTAGAATCATCTTTACTCTTGGTAAAGCCCAATCTCGTTAGGAACTATCGATTCTTCCATACTAAGCTCTAGGAGCTTACTTCAACCCGTATAGAGCTTTCTTCAATATGCAGACATGATTCTTTCCATCTTAAACTTCAAAAAAAAAATTCACATCACATTGTACCAACTCGGTACACTTTCTCAGCTGCAACTTAATATGTAAAAGCATGTGCTATCTTTATGTGCTTTCTGCAAAGCACTATCTTTTTCAGTATCTGAGAGTATGTTCTCTACTCTTTCTGTAACTGTTCCTTCTGGAATCGGGACTATGTACTTGCAGTTTCTATTTTTGAAGCTGAGCATGATCGCTTCATTCCCACTATAATTGTTGCATTCTGACAGTAGCTCCTCTATTCTATCAACAACAACTTCATCTGAAATTAAGAGTGGCTCAATAACTAATACTGAAATTATCTCTTCTTCTTTCATGGAGGTAATTGTATCTTCTATTGTAGTCATGTCTCCATGGCCCAACTAATGTACTACACCAACTAACACTAGAGATAACTCAATTTCAAATACAAGAACCGATCCCCCTAAATCTCATACTATATCGGAATCATGGTTGTTCTCGTTGTCTTCACGAATACTGGAACTATTTCTTTGATTACTGGAGTAAGTGTCTCGTCATAGTATTCTCCCTCTTGCTGGGAGAATCCTTTGGACACAATTTAGTCTTTGTACATCCTTATACTATTATCTACGACATGCTTGATCTGTTAGATCATTCTTGGAAGTCAACACTAACTTCCCTTCTAGTCTCATGAAAAAATCCATATCCTAGTCCTTTTGACTAGCTTCCTTCTCTGTCACTGAAACAAGGGAATATTCTTAGGAGATTTCATGTCTCCTAGAGGTCTCTGAAGCTACGATCTAGTCTTGTCAACTCTTGGCATCTTTCTGGGAGTCCTGGAAGATGTCTCATTTTCCCATCTGATCCTCTCTGAGATTAGGCTCACTATATTCTTGATTTCTTCTGAGTCTACAAAGACTTCATAATCTCTACAAGATATACTTGGTGTTGAATACCAAGTCTTAATATGAAAAGTTGAGTCAAACTTCAAACGAATTATGCTTCTTGTCAAGGTGGCTTCATTATCCATTGATCAAGTCTACTTAATGTTAGGTCATCTTTGGAGCCTTCTGCCCCTTACAATCAATCTCCATATGAGATACTTTGTATCTCAAAAATTAGCTCCTTTTTCATCTTCTTTGGATATTCTGCTCCATGTCTCCTCTAATATGTTGTCTCCTACAACTGTCACTATATCTTCCTCGAGGTTATCACTTTTGACCTTCCCGAAACAAGAAAAACAACAAACAAGAATAATACTCTTTTGATAATAATAAAACAATAGCAATAATAATCATAACAGTATCTCCTTTAGAGCTATCACTTGTGACCTTCCTTAAACAAGAATCAAAAGTAATAAATACAATATGAAATGAGAGCAACACTCTTCTAGTGTTGTGATTGATCATTCCTCCATGGTAATCTGGAACCAAAACAAGAATTTACTCCTAGAGGAGATGCTAGTTGTATCTGGTAAGTGATTATAATAAGCATTCATATCAATAATGCTCACATTCTACTAAGTATAAAACCTTTTAAATATTGTTTATCTCAACTATGGTGTTTACTTGTAATGAGGTAGTTATCAAACTTGACATGTGCAAGTTTGAATCTTATCAACTTAATCAAACCTCGAACCTGGAGTCTTGTCCTCAAGAATGAGTGTTGTTTCTTTTCTTCCTAGACTCCTTCACTCAAGATGACAAGTATTATCTTCAACATGTCCATTGTACTGAGATAATATGATTTCTTGATAGAATTATAAGTTAGAGAATAAACTCTATAATCTCAGCTTTAATCAATCTAATACCTTGACTTTAATTTTGACCAGTGGTTAGTATGATGGTCATAACTTCAACATACAACCTAGATGTTTCGTTGGAATGTTTACAGGAAGAGTGTGCTTGTCATTGATGGCAAGAACAAAAATGAACCAAACCTTGAGAGAGAAGATGACAAGAAAGCTCAGAAGAGATAGTGGTTTCCAGAAGTGCATACGAGGTCCAAGAGACGAACTCGCAGGAGGAGCAAAGGTCAAGACCCATGAACACTTAGAAAACCTTATAAGTCGTAGAGATCAGAAGCTCAGGAAGCAGAGCGACAGTGGCCAATGGATCGAATACTGTGAAGAATATGGACCGTTAGATCAGAGTACAAATAGGAGGAATGAGTGCACAAGAGAGGAACAGATCCCATCTATTGGATCTGAGCGCAAAGGACCAGCAACCATTAGATCCAATGGATTTTCAAGGAGGATAAGCTCAGGAGGAATACCCGATAACCGTCAGATTGAATTAGTGGAAGAACAAGATAAGAAAGGGATGCGATCTGAGATCTCGATCATTCGAATACCCGTCAGCCGTCAGATCAAATCTGAATTCCCTTCGATCGTCGGATCATTTTAAAGTTGAAGGATAGGATAAGTAAGGGTTGAGAATTTGATTATATAAATACCTGTTAGTCGTCAGATCAAACCCGAATTCTCGTCAGTCGTTGGATCATTCTAAGTGGAAGGACAGGATAAGCTAGAAGAGTTGCATTGTAGACAGATCGAGTCGTTGATTTGAGATCTTGATCAAATGAACAACATTCGTTTCGGGTATAAAGATGTGAGCAGGTTAAGCTTCAAAAAAATATCACCTCAAGAATTTCAAGTTTGATATTTGAAATACCCGAAGAGTTGAAGAGATGAAATACACTCTTGATCGTCAGATCATCCGAAGTGAATTTCAACCGTCAAATAATTGTAAAGTGGAAGGACATGATAAGTTAGTAAAAGGATGTCTTAATCTCAATGACCGAGAATTGGGGACTCAAATTTATGGTCGACAGGGAATATTGGACCCCCCCAACCTTTTTTTATTTAACCGGGGGGAAGGGGGGGGTCCAAGTTGGTGGTATTTTCCATGTGGGACCCTCATATGTGTCATCTTCCTATTAACTCAGACCCCTCTCGCTAATTACCACTTACCACCTAACCCCCCCTCCGAGTAAACCACCAAACCACTCATACATACCACCTTCGCGCTCCGACATCACACTCCACTACCGCGCTCTTCCTCGACACTCCACTACTCTGCCTACACGTCTCACCCATGTCAGCAGACCACCTCAGGAAGGACATGTGGCAAACCATGTCAGCAAGGACACGAATCATCCGATCTGAAAGACCACTTTGGGTGTATTCTCAACCGTTTATCATAGTACAGTGGAAGGATAGTGTAAGTTTGAAAAGTTGAAATCCCGAAGTTCTAAAGGGAGAAGTTCCAACATTCATTCATCTCAATGTTTGATTAAGTCCTAGCTGTCGGATTGAACAATGAAAGGATGAATTTAAGGATCAAATCTGACCATTGATTTGTTTTCGTGAAATAAATCGTTGATCGAGAAAGGGACTGGAGAACTATTGATATTGTTGAAAGCTCAAATTCCCAAAGTGAATGAGGACTGCTGATCCGAGAGGGACACACATCAATGGATTTTCAACTTCGAAAGTTTGGCATATGGGAAAATCAAGGTTTGAGATTTGAAACTCCCAGATCCTGGATCACGAAGTAAATCTCAGTCGTTGATTTAGGAAGGGTAGATCTGATCCGTAGACTTGAGTGGACAGATCTGAACCATCAGTTCAGGAGCACCGCCAAGATCATGAGATCGACGGTCCCGACGCATTGTAGGGCCATAACATGCTCGTGTCTTAATTTTTTGTGAGTGGGCCGCAATCAAAACCACGGTTTTGGAGAAAGGTCATGTGGAGGCTCGTAGTGAATTGCAGGGAGAAAAGAGAGTTTCCCTCAAATCGCCTTTGGCCGCGCCCGCAATCACATGGTCACATGATAGCATCACCCATGGTCACATCGGTTGAAGATAGGGGAAGAAGCTAATGCTACCAAGCTCCACCTCGGTGTATAATCCAACGACGTTGATCAAACCAAATCTGATCGAAGGGTTGTTGTCTCATCTCATGATTTCTTGATTAGTTACGATTCAGTTACACTAACTAAATCATTGTTCCTGAGTGACTGAATCATTTTTCTTGAGCATTGGAATCATGGCTCTTGAGAATTTTGAGATTCTCGACTTGAGCGTTGGAGATTGGGAGCGTAACGGATGACGAGAGTATGAATAAAAGAAAAATTCCATGACATGGTGAGGTTGTTGTTTCTCTGTAAACGTAGTCGAACTATATGCAATGCAAGAAGCAACATGAACTGAGGGAGAAAATGGAGAAATGAACAATATGAGTTGGATAGAGCAGAAATGGTAAAAACAACAAACTGTACGAGAACTTAAGCGCAAGAATATGTGAGCATAAAGACATTGATGCAGGCAGAGCATACCAATGTAGCAGAACAATGATGAGACTAGAAAACTGTTACACATTATTTCCGTCATCCCTATGATCGTTAATGATGTAAACCTATCTATTGCCTTTAGAGGGGTCACAGTGGCCTGAGTTCCTGAAGAGAGATGGAAGAAGAACTTTTCCTGAGAAAAGAAGTTGCATTTTCCTATGTAAAAACCTTATAAAG
>ML777453.1:863158-885449 GCA_009831015.1 Picea engelmannii | reverse complement strand
AGGTAGATCAATGTATTCGGATGTAATAAAGGTCAATATTAATAAGACCTTTCAATAAAATAGAATAAGGCGGATGTAAGAAGACCTAATAGAAGCTTCCGCTTCTAGAAGGATCTTCCTCTAGATGCTTCTCATAATAGACACATTTAGTATAAATAAGGGTCGAGGGTATGAAAACCCTAGCTTGGAGATTATTGTAATAGAGCGCTGCTCGACTGGAGGTTGCCCCCTCGAAGAGGCCTGTGAACATTGCTTTCTGAATGAAGTGCTTTTCTATTGCTATTTCATATATCATTTATGTGTATTGTGAAGATTATGCTGGATATTTTACTGTTATTCTGCCATTTCTAGCATTTTGTTTATGTTATGCATATTTTATATATCTGGTATCTTGCATTCCCTAAGGTTCATCTCTTCCCTACAGCTATGAAAGAGCATGCCCAAGGGATGCAAGCTATATGTGATCCTTGCGTTGAATGAAAAGGGCGTGGCGGAAGGACTAGAAAACCTTCTGGTAGTACGAGAGTTTGCAGATGTATTTCCAAAGGAGTTACCAGGGTTGTTGCCTGAGAGGGAATTGGAATTTACCATCAACCTAAAACCGAGAACTGAACCAATAGAAAGAACGCCTTATTAGATGTCGACCCCTGAGTTACAAGAGTTGAAAATGAAACTGAAGGAGTTGTTGGACCTAGGACTTATATGTCCAAGTGTATCACCTTGGGGTGCACCTGTTATTTTCATACAAAAGAAGGATGGGTCATGGAGACTCTGCATTGACTATTGTCAATTGAACAAGGAAACGATAAAAAACCAGTATTTGTTGCCAAGAATAGACGATATGTTTGATCAGATGAAAGGATCGATGGTATTTTCAAAGATCGATTTGAGATCAAGGTATCACTAGTTATGGATCAAGGAGGAAGACATTCCTAAGATTACATTCAAGACGAGGTTTGGACATTACGATTTTATCGTTTTACCGTTTAGACTGACAAATGCCCCAAGGGTATTCATGAGCTTGATGAATGGGGTGTTCTGTGAATATTTGGACAAGTTTGTTCAAGTATTCAATGATGATATTTTGATATATTCTCGGACTATGGAAGAACATGACAAACATTTGTGCTTGGTACTACAGTGTCTACGAGAGAACAAATTATATGGGAAACTTTCAAAATGCTCTTTTTATCAATCAAAGATTCATTATTTAGGGCATGTCATTTTCGATGAAGGTATCGTTATGGATCCAGCGAAGGTAGAGGCTATTATGGAATGGAATGCACCGACGAATGTCCCAAAAGTGCGTAGCTTCATGGGTTTAGCAGGATATTATCAACGGTTCCTCGAGGGTTTTTTGAAGATAGCAAATCTGATTATGGAATTGTAGAAGAAGAACAAGAATTTTGTATGGACCGAGAAATGTGCAGAAGCATTTCGAAGGCTCAAGAAGTTGTTGACGACAACACCAAAATTAAATGCCTTCTAATGGTCAGCTCTTTTATCACAGTTTAAGTCGCTGCGCCTCCACGGACCCTTTGAACCTCGACTCGCTTGAGTCTGACTAACTTTGAGCCGAGTATGAGGTCTCGTCTTGGAAAAGGTAATCCGGTGGGGAATCTCGATGCCCCTCGCTTGCTAGCAATCCAAGTCGAGGACGGCTATCTGAACGAGTACACCCTCTTTAGGAGGCATGGTGCTAGGGTTGGAGCTTTGCTTGTTAAGAGACTCTCAACGTAAGGCTAGGCGCCAATCAGGTCTTTTGTTCTTGTAGTCATGGGGCCGGAACGCTCAACTTTGAAGGCTTTTCAAGAGGTGGAGGATCTGAAGCCTCATAGCTTCTCACGGTTCAATAAGTTTATACCTTCTCGAACATCGCCTTCTCACGGATCAAGTCGCATCGCCTCTTATCACGGATAGAGTCTTAGCATCAAGTCGCCGGCATCGCATCTTCTAACAGATATAGTCTATAAGGTCCCTGACATGGATAAGGACTTCTTGGTATGCACAAATGCATCCAAGGAAGGCTTAGGCAGATTTTTGATGCAAGATGGTCGAGTGATCGCTTACATCTCAAGAAAGTTAAGTAAGCATGAGGAGAACTTTGTAATGCACGATATGGAGTTATTGGCCATTGTGTATGCCCTGAAAGTGTGGAGACACTACCTGATTGGACAGAAATTCGAACTGAAAACAGACCACTATGGTTTGCAGCACATTTTTGCACAAAGTGACTTGAATGCGCGACAAAGGCGTTGGTCGGAACTGCTTAGCAAGTATGATTTTGAGATTACCTCCATAAAAGGAACAGTGAATAGAGTGGTTGATGCGTTGAGTCAAAGACCACGCATATTTTCGATGATACCTCTTTAGACAAATATTCGTGAAAATATTGTAACTATACAGTGCGACAATGATTGGTATAAGGAGGTTAAGGAATTTATCGACCAAGACACCATGTTGGTACCAAAGTTTGAGGGATTTGCTATTGACAACGATGGTTTAATGAGATATAATAATCAGATTTACGTACCTCCCAATGACGAGTTGAGAAGTTTGATCTTAAATGAATCTCATAGAGTTGTGTACATGGCTCATCCTAGAGTCACGAAGACAAGGGCATACCTTAAACCCTTATTCTTCTAGAAAGGAATGAAGGCAAACATAGTCAACTACGTGGCAAGATGTCTAGAATGTCAGCAAGTAAAGGTTGAACATAGACATCCGACAAGATTACTATAGACACACACTATTCCATAATCAAAATGGGAGGTCATTTCGATGGAATTCATTGTTGGATTTACGTTAACGGAAATGAGGCACGACTCAATTTTCTTGGTAGTTGACACTCTAACGAAGAGTGCACATTTTATCCCTATGCCAGACATAGCTAGAATATTTATCAGCAAGATAGTGATATTGAATGGCGTGCCTAAAATGATCATATCTGATCAAGGATCGATGTTTATCGGACGATTTTGGAATAGTTTCCAAGAGGCCTTGGGAACCCAACTTAATTTTAGTACTGCTTATCACCTGGAGACAGACAGATAGACAAAAAGAACAAACCAAATATTGGAGGATATGTTGCATATGTAAGTTATGGACCAACATAACCGTTGGGAAGAGTTATTGCCATTGGTAGATTTTCCATACAACAACAACTATCAAAGCACCATTAAGATGGCACCTTTTGAGTTTCTTTACGGGTGACCGTGTCAAACGCCTTTGAGTTGGGATCGTCTTGAGGATAGGGTCCTAGTAGGACCAGAAGCGATCCAAGAAATGGAAGAGAAAATATAAAAAATAAAACAAAGGATCGAAAAAGCGCAAGATCGGAAAAATAGTTATGTCGATGCGCATCATGTTGACCATAGTTATGAAGTTGGCGATCGAGTATTCTTGTGGGTGAAACTGCACAAGAGTTTGATCAAGTTTGGAAATGGTGCTTAACTCTCTCCTAGGTTTGTGGGACCTTTCGAGGTTGTGGAAAGGAAGGGGCTCATGGCCTATCGACTAGCCTTGCCTAATTCTTTGAGGCATATGCACGATGTTTTTCACATATCTATTTTGAGACATTGTGTTAGCGATCTTACACATGTGGTTGACTTGAGTTCCTTGAAGGTGTTGGACAATGGTGTGTTCATGGTGGAGCCAATCTGCATTCTAGACCATTTCATTCAACAACTACAACATCGAACATTCGATCAGGTCAAGGTCCAGAGGGACAATTATAGTCCACACTCGGCTACCTGGGAGGATGCATATGATATGCGTCAGCATTTTTCATTTTTGTTTGATGGCTAGACATTTAGATATTGTCAGATACTTTATTTTTGCACTTGTATATTATGAAACTATGAGATGAAGTTTAAAACAAGAGGGGGTGTATGTAACATCCCGCTCTTTCACACACCTGATGTGACTTATTCTTTGAGGACACTTGCGTATAATCGATCTAATTCATTATATGATTGTTTTCTTCACTTATGGATTATGATGATGAGATTGTGGATTATGATGTTATGTTCATGTATAGATAGGTGTTATTGACTAGTTTCTCTTGAGTGTGCAGGACTCTTGACAAATTGAGCATGTTGATGGCATCAATGGACCTCCTTGGACTCTGGATCGAGTTAGGGAGTGGATTGTATATGGTTTGGATATTTGTGTTTATGCATATGTGATCTATGATCAGATATATTATGATTTTGTTTATGGATCGTTGACATGTTTTATTGATGGATGCAGCCTAACAATTGGTTTCCAATCAGACTCACATTAGGAGTGAAGGGGCCATGCATGACAACCAGAGATATTGAGGGAGAGGTGTGGCAGCAACCCTGCCATAGCCTACTAGCACTCTCGTTGTGGCTCAAATTGTAGGTTAATGATTACCTAGTTTGAGAGATCCACGATGTCATGAGGGCAGACTGAGACAGTCGCTCACAAATATTCTAAGGGGCACGCAATAAGGAAGGGTCATTATTCCTTAGAGGCCCTTAGTCTCCCTTAGTCTCCCACAAGGTCGTCTGATGGAGTATTAACTCCAAGGGTTGGATGTCTACCAAAATCAGTCAAAAGGCGAGTGGCACCCTTGGAGCACGTAGTGCGTTTTGAAGGGCACATCACATAAATGAAACACAAATAAAGGTGAGTGGCACCCTTGGAGCACGTAGTGCATCTTGAAGGGCACGTTGAGACTTGTAACACTAGTGAGTCAATGAACCTAGGTACCTAGAAAAAAATATCTTGTTTTGACATGGTCAACCTTAAAATAAATGTTGTATGAGTAAAGTTTAATAATTATAAAATTTCCCTTAAAAATTGCTAAACCTAGTTTAAATTAAATCCTAGGTCTCAATAGGGTATGAGGACTAAAAAAATTAATTAATCAATTAATAAAAGGGAGATGAAGAAAAATCAAATTTAGAATTTAAAGGAGGAACAATTTATTTAAGAATTAATTATTGTTTACATGCTAATTTGGAACTTAGACAAAAAGGGGAAATTAAATACAAAAAGAAATGTGGAACATAGAAAGGAATTTAATCTAGAGAACTCTCCTAATTAAAACTCAACTAAGATTTAAGAAAGACGTCAGTCATTAAAGGAAATCGAGGGAATAAAGGGGCAACAAGGAGAATTTTTAGGAATGTTTTTAGGTGGGTGAGGGAAGTTATCAATTATATTAATTAAATAAAGGAATTTCTGGTGCAACTAAGGGATCGGGTGACAAGTGTATGGGGGAGGATATTTCCTAATAAAAATAATTTAACGTGCATTTGACAATTGGACACTAAAAGAACTCTATAAAAGAAATGGTGGAGAGGAGGAAGGGATGACGACTGGTATGTGTAAGGTTATGCTGCCAGAATTTTCTTGACTGATTTTTCTTGTGAGAGTTGGGATACCTAGCTTGAATATAGAGTGGTAGCTCGCCCTTGCGAGGCAAGTTGGGAGCTAGTTTTTTCTTTTGTTGTGTGTGAGGCCCCTTTGCGGCTTGGGAGGCTCAGAAGGAAGAAGATTACCCCTAGCGTTGGTTGGGAGGTATTGGTGAGGTCTCCATGATTAGAAAGCGGGAGCAAGGAGGATCGTCAGCAGCCGAATATCATCAACAATTCCATCCGCCGATTATGGTACACATGTTTAAATTTGCAGTTGTAAATTAGTTAGAATTTGTACATAGAATTATATGTTGATGAATTTGTAATGGATTTCTAATTGCTCGCGGTTATCTGGGACTACCCTTATGAATGATTGATGGTTGTCTGTAGATAAATATATATTATAAGTATGTATTATGTTTGTTCATTATTGGTGTTACATCTCGTGATCTTGTGTACGAATTTAAATTACCGTTGATAGGTGTATCGCTAAAACTGATGGCACTATGCATCACTATTCTTGGTTACATTCTTTATCAAGAAAACTGTGAGACATTATTCCCTTAAAACATACTTGTGTTATTGTTTTAAAAATGATAAATTAATGGTAATGTCGTCATATGTTCTTCGGTGAATAATGTGAACAATTCCTAAATCCGATCTTTAACTGCACTGGTATATAAGGAATTTTGGGCATTCCAAGAAATTTGAATTTGGGAATTTGTAAATGATTTAGATCTCGACTACAGAGAAAAATTTTGGGTTAGTTTTACATCCTCTTGATACTGTAAGTGCCCTCTGATAATCAATGAAAATCAACGACTTAGGTAAAGGAAACTGTTCAGTTATAAATTCATTCTTACCCTCGTTTTTTACCATTTGCGTGTCGCTTCGATGATGTTGGCACTGAACTTTAAACCTTACCCGTAAACGATAGCTATGGGGAGGAGCTTAGATAAACAAGTGGTAATGTTAAAATAAATCTCGGTTGCTGAATCTTCAAATCGTTTTAAGGATACAGGAATTTTGTGGTTAGATTCTTGATTCAATCCAAAACCTCAATTTTTGGGTCCCTGTTTTTATTGTTTGGACGCCACGAATGAATTTCCTCTTGTGTCATTTGAAAACTACCCACTTTTGCAAAACAGAAATAAAAACGATGGGAGCTATGTGTTCTTGTTTTCCTCCTTCCCTGCGAAATGATGGAGGAACCTACAACGATTTCTGGGCATGTTCTTCTCGAATCTTCTTCAGTTTTTCCCACCTCGACGTTTGTTGAAGGCTCCCAGGAAGTTTCTCGATTATTTTCACCCCAGCGTCCCATTCATCTAGAGTGAATTTTGGTGTTCTCTCCTCGACGTGATGAGAAAATCGCCCAGCGCCTTCACCTTCAGTCAACGTTTCAAAATTCTCAGGAGAATTCACCCCTTTTTTTTTTCTCTCTGCGTCCTTGTATAAACCCTCTATGTATGGTGGTCTTCTCTCCGCGTCTGTGTAATTTCTGAGCGCGTTTTTCTCAGCGATTGACTTGGGGGACCTCTGCATTGCATGCCCCATTCGAATTTTCTCCCTAGCACGTCCATTGTTTCATAACTTTAATGGACTCCTTGACAACACCCATTTCGGTCAGGCCCGCAGCCTTCTCTGAAATACATTAAAGCCATTTAAAGACAACCACCCATTTTCTGTGAGGCCCACAAGTTGAATTACAAATTATGCCGTAAGGATGACATCTAGATTCTTGTCGGGTCTACTTTCTTAATTTCTTTCATTGATTAATTGATATTTAATGTTGGTTAAGTCTTACTATTTTATTATTGATAGGAAGTGTCTAATATCTAATCATTTAATGATTAGTTTTTATTACATTAAGTGTAAATCATATTAACCACCATAAGGGTCCCTACCTCCTTAAGGTTCCCAGTGTCTTTTAACCAATGATTTTGGTAAATTGTTCCTTTAATTAGCTTCTCTTATATAGAATGATTTAATAATCAATAATATTTTATTGATGTCTAATTTAATTTGTTCCTCTAAGATTAGTATAGAGGTTGATGATGACCTTGCGTGGAGTGTTCTAGTTTGGTTGTGGTGATTGTCTATTAAAGTGTTAAAGTGTCTAATCCACGATAACCTTGATGTGAACTAGAAAGTAGAAAGTAGAAAGTAATTACTCTCACGCACCTTGTATAAAGGGTGACGTGTGTTGCTTGTATTAATCGATCGTGCCCCGAAAATGTTTAGTTTAGACTCCATACGACTTAGATTAATTGACAATCATCTTGCGCCTTGAATGAATGCATTGTACAGATGATTGGTGATTATCTTACTCTTGCGCAAATTGATTTATTGTCAGAAATTTGAGTTTTAGATTTTAGACTTTTGCGCATTCGGATTTTATGTAATAATGATGAATTAACAGTCTTTACTTGCGTCAAAAAATGTATTGATGAATGATGGATTAACAGTCTTTACTTGCGTCAATAATGTTTTAATAAATGATTGACTACAATCTTTACTTGCGTCATTAGATTTATCAATGAATAATGGATTAACAACCTTTATTTGCGCCATTAAATTTTTAACGAACGATTGATGTAGACAGTACACTTCTTGCGCATTTGGATTTTGGTTTAGACCTCATACTTCTTGCGCTTATGGATTTTATGTCATGTATGATGGTTTAGAAATTCTTAATCTTGCGCCTTGGATTATGCTAATGAATAGGTGTTAGGATTTCTTGTGCCATGGACTAAGTTGATGCATAAATGTTTACGCATTAGCTGTCTAGCACGCTTGTCACAATGTCACTGTATGAATTCATGGTGAATGATTAATTGTGCGCAATGATCGATAATCGAATTATGTTAACCCGACAATTAGATCATGTGCTTACCTTGAAAATGATGTTGATTATTGTGAATTCAATCTGATAGATTTAATTGCATGCGTGGAAGTTAAGTAGATATTTGTTTGTGCCTTAAAAATTAAACAAGTTGATTACTTGCGCCTTGGTTTATGTCGTTGTTTGATTGGTTTAGTAATTGAGTACTCTTGTGCCATGGAATTTTATGTTACATGTGTTGGTTCACTAGAATGATTTTGTGCCTTGATGATCGTTGACGATGTTGATTTAGCTTAGTTGGATTAGAATTGATTTTGTTAGTGGGATGTAGACACCTCCTTGTTCCTCATAACAGTCGCCATCCCTGAGACCTTAAATAGTTAAAATAAATTGAAACTAAGGCTTGAGCATTTCTTATGTGTCCTGGAGGTCCTAACCTTGCAGGGTAGGTTGGGCGGGTAGTATATTATGTGATTATCTTTATGATCATTATGATTCGTTATATTATCTTATGTTATCCTGGTGTCTCTGATGATAGTCCTTATGAGATGCGTTGAACATTTAATATTTGTATTATTATGCGTTGTTATTAATTATAGAATGCAATGATTTTGGGATATTGATAATTAATGTGTTAATACATTGATATGTATGTCGTGGTTCATGATAATGACTTGTCGGCATTGTGTCATAAATGATTATTAATGAATTAATATTGTTTCGTTAACATATGTGAATGATGTGTTGATGATGTTGCCATTAAATGTTATGTGTATTTTCTAACGCAAAAGAAAATGAAAAAAAAAATTGTATGACGCTTGTTGTCCTAACGACAGGGCTATTATAGGATCTGAGATCCTTATGGATCTATGATTTGATGTTTAGACAAAATATCATTTCTTCTGTAAATACCCTTTATAATAATGATACAGTTTGAACATATGTAAGTACATACATCTGATAGTATTGGTAGGTAGAGGAAACATCCGACAACAGTGGCAAGAAATAACAAACCTTTAAAACTTAAAAGGTGTTGCAACTGATATTGATATTGGAACTGCAACTAGTACTTCAATTGCAACTGCAACTTAGGTTTTTATGAGTAAACCCTAATTTTTTAAACTTCAAATTTTGGAATTTTGATCCAGGGACTAGATGTGTTGGGTTGAGGCGAGTATGCTAGAGTTGTATGTTTTCAAAATTTTCAAGTTTTACCCCTTGCAACTTGACCTGCGCAAATCCATACTGGTACTTCTGGTATTGGTTCTGGTTTTTTGGTACCAGTCAAAACTAGGGTTTGACTTTCCGGAGAAACTAGCCACTTAAAAGGTGTGCTCAAGCTTCCAAAGGATGCGCTAGGGTAGGGCGTAATTCCCTAAATAGTTTTTGGTCAGAAATTCCTCTCCAATAAAAGCCTTAATTTTCTTGTACGACAACGGTGACGTTTTTGGATACCTAGTGAAAGGTGTTCTATTCAATCAAGCTCTGATTCAATGTTAAATTTATTGTTGTTATTAGGTTATTTTCAATTTACTAGAGAATTCAATGCAATTCCAAAACAACAGCATAAGGAGGATCAATGAAAGAAACATAATCACAAGGTACACAAAATTTTATCCTAGGAAACCCTCATGGGGGAGAAAACCCAACAAAAAATTCTTCAATAATAGATTTCCAATACAATGCCAAGACTAAGACCAAACCACCAAGAATATCCTAGGACTGAGCATGTGCCTCTCTTCTCCTTCTTGCAAATGCAACTTCCTTCAAAATATGTGCACTAGAAGTGTGAATGAGTGAGTGAACAAATGAGGCGTCATCCTCACTTATTTATACTAGATGAGGGATGATGCAGGAGCATCGCCCACGTCAAGAGAAAGCCAGTGCGAAAGTGGAGGACAGCTGGACAAGCCAGCACAAATTTTGAAAACCACTCTGGAAATGCTGCGCAAATATTAAATGAGTCATTTAAGAGGAGGCGCCTTTGTATATTGTAAATGGACCTTGAGTGGATAGCTCTCGTCCTTAGGTAGATGAGGCAATTAATTTAGTTAATGCAAGTAGATAGGAATTTAATTCTAGATTTGATAGTTTAGAGTCCAAGAGGGAAAACAGATATAGACACCCTCATTGTATCATTGTATTAGGATAAACATGAGAAGAACAAGAGCACGCAGAGAATTGTATGAAAACACCCATGTACAGACATTTGAATTAATAGAAGAAAACTTTGATTCAAATTCATGGTTTGTGTCGTTTCTCTATGCATTGTTGCTATGTTCATGGATGTTTGCTTCCTGTTATACATTTTCTTTTATATGCTGTGTATGTGATTTCATGGTTGAATTGAAGTCTAGGAGGAAGAGTGAATGAGTTTTAATTGTTTCTCTAACTGAGCCAGAGGATTCCTGCAAGGAGTGCGGTAGAATTGTCTGCAAGGAGTGCGTTGACAGAAGGGTTCAATTAAAGATAACTTTTGTTCTCACTTCCTCGAGAGTGTAGTTGGGCACGAAGGAGCCGTGCAAGGAGTGCGCAGGCCAAGCTAAGTCTCAGAGTTGTGATTCTGAGCGAAGGGACTGAAGGACTACTGCTGCAGGAGTGTGCAGAGTCGAAGAGGAGCTTCAACACTTAGTCGTGGTTGACGAGTTGCCGCAAGGAGTGCGTGCAAGGAGTTATTTAAGAGGACCTAGAAGCCGTAAGAAATCTCAGGAGGGATAGGCCTTCAAATTTGTTGAAGGACAAGTAAGAAAGTTGTGCCTTGAAGGTCGCGAGGAACGCCGCAGGTTTGCGTGCAGGGTGACGAGTTTTGTGGAAGAACGGCTCGTCATTTTGTGGATTGGATAAGGAAGAAACAAACGAACAAAATTCTCCGAGGAGATTTCACGAATCTCCGTGGGCCGTTGGATCTTGCAGAGGTGCAAGGAGGTCACAGTGCAGGTGTGGAAAAAGTTCGAAGTTTAGGAGGACGGTGGCATTGATCAGGATCACGAGGAGCGTGGGTTCTACTCGTGAATCAGCATATCAAGAGTTCGTGAGTCGAGACTCCAAATTGTTTCAACGGAAGTCGCGATATTGCGATACGCGATATTCTGGTGATTGTGTAGACAGTGTGGGCCACAGGGAGTCGGAGAGGCGAAGTTGTGAGTGGCGAGATCGCGAGTTTCGGCGTCTCGGACATCGAAAGTCAACGTAGAAGTTAATTGACCTCGCGAGAAGCAAAGTCGCGAGGGAGCGAGATCGTGAGTTTCGGCATTTCGGCATCTCGGGACTTGGAAGTTGGAGAACTGATTGTTTGGAGTCGCGAGTGGCGAAGTCGTGATAGAGCCGAAGTCCCGATAGAGGGAAGAGGAAGTCAGTGCTGACTAACACATCGGGTCTCGGGGATTCGAGAACTTAGATATCGACAGAGAACTTGCGAAGCCGTGAGTTCCGATCCTCCGATAAGACAAAGAAAAGGGGATCGTGAGAAGGAAACTGTGGGTGCAGATTTCCCGATAGGGAAATAGGAGAACTTTAGAAGTTCTTCGGGCCGAGAAGAAGAAGGTCCTAAGGAAGCGAACGTGCTTCGAGGAGTGCGGTTGCATCAGAGTGGTATCAGAGCAGGGATTATCTTTTGCTTTCTGTAGCAGAGAAAGAGATTTCACCGTGCCGCCAAGAAGAGAAAGGCAATCACCTGATCCAAAAGATAGGGAGGTGGGGAGAAGAGGCAGGCCGACAGGAAATCTAGAAATGGAGAGACAGATGAGGGATCTCCGAGCAAGACTCGAAGACATGGAGACAGCTCAGAGACGCACAGCTAGTGCAGGGGATCTTAGTGATTTCGAAGTTGAAGAGGAAGTTGGACATGAAGAAGAGGTCACAACAGAAGATGCATCAATCGAGTGGTTGATCAAAGCCATTGCCAGGATGGGTGCGAAGGCAAAAATGGGCATTCCAGTCTATGAAGGAAATCTGGATGCAGAGGAGCTGCTAGATTGGATTAGAGCCCTTGACACCTACTTCGATTACGAGGATATCGAAGAGGATAAGAAGGTCAGACATGTTGTCACATGCCTGAAAGGACATGAAGCATTGTGGTGGGACGAGCTACAAGCAGATAGACGTTGCAAAGGCAAGAAAAAGATCAAGAGTTGGGATCGAATGATTGCAAAGATGAAGGCAAAGTTCATTCCCAGAGATTACCAAATTACTCTGTTCAAGAGGATGCAGAACTTGAGACAGAAGCTGATGACAGTGAAAGAATACACTGAGGAATTCTATCGACTAAACATCAGAGTAGGTCATCGGGAGAGCGATGATGAAAAGGTTGCCAGATATCTGAATGGTTTGAGATACGACATTCAGGACGAGTTGAGCATGCTAACCATCCGAACGGTGGAAGATGCTTACCAATTGGCTCTGAAAGATGAAGTGAAGCTTAGCTGTAAGCAAGGTCAACGAGGTCGAGGCAGAAGTCAGCCCAGAGGAAAAGCAGTTGCCCAGGACAAATATCAGAAGCCCAAGGAGGAATGGAAGAAACCTCAAGGTAAAATTGAAAGAGGTGGAACCTCACAACGACAACCATATGTTGAGCAGAGAGGGCAGCATACAGAGCAGAGTGGAGGATATGCTGATGGAAATACTTTTCCTCATACTAGAGGTAGAGGAAGAGGCTGAGGTGGAGTAATCACATGTTTTACATGTGGGAAGAATGGGCACAAGTCATTCGAGTGTCCAGAGAAAAAGAAGGACATTGGAGAAGCTCACATCACCGAAGTGCAGAGGCGGGATGTTGAGGTCGAAGACGCAGAAGGTGGAAGGTCATTGATGATGCGTAAAGTCCTTTTGACACCCGAGAAGGAGGTGGAAAGATCATTCCAAAGGACCAGACTCTTTAGAACAGCTTGCAAGACCAAGGATAGGGTGTGCAAGGTCATTGTTGACAATGGTAGCACGGATAATCTCGTATCCATAGAGATGGTAGAGAAACTGGAGCTGGAGACAACTGATCATCCAAGCCCATACAGAGTTTCGTGGCTACAGAAAGGACACCAGGTAACTGTTACTAAACAATGCTTGGTTGAATTCAAAATTGGAGGGTATAATGATAAGATCTTATGTGATGTCATTCATATGGATGTATTTCATCTATTGTTGGGTAGACTGTGGCAATATGACAGAAATGTGATTCATAATGGGAGAATGAACACATATACCCTGGAAAAAAATGGGAGAACCCATATGTTGCTTCTGATAAAGGATAAGGAGGTGAAGCCGGAGGCAAGCAACACAGTACTTCTCATGAGTGGGAAGGAGCTTCTTACAGAGGTTAAGAAGAAGGAAGATCCACAATTCTTTGTGGTCAGAAAACCGAGGATTATTCTGACTAGCACAAGAATGGATGATTTGCCAGAGGAGGTTCAGGAACTACTGGAAGAGTTCGCTGACATCATAGTGGACGAATTACCTCGTTCGTTGCCACCAATGAGGAGTGTGAGTCATCATATAGACCTCATACCAGGAGCCAGTTTGTCGAATAAAGCTGCGTACAGGTTGATGTCGCAAGAAAATGAAGAGGTTAAAAGGCAGGTCCAAGATTTGATGGACAAAGGATTAGTCAGAGAAAGTTTGAGTCCATGCGCTGTTCCAACAGTACTCATTCCGAAGAAAGATGGAGGCTGGAGAATGTGTACCGACTCAAGAGCAATCAACAAGATAACCATTAGATACAGGTTTCCACTGCCGAGAATGGATGATCTGATGGATTGCCTAAATGGGGCAAAGTACTTTTCAAAGATTGATTTGAAAAGCGGATACCACTAGATTCGCATGAGAGAAGGCGATGAGTGGAAGACAGCCTTCAAAACCAACGAAGGATTGTATGAATGGCTAGTCATGCCATTTGGCTTGACGAATGCGCCAAGTACCTTTATGAGGTTGATGAACGAAGTCCTGAGAGAGTTCATCGGGAAGTTCATCATTGTGTACCTGGATGACATACTGATTTACAGCAAATCAGTGGCTGAACACTTGAAGCATTTGGCTATAGTGATGAAGAAGCTATAGCAGGAGAAGTTGTTGATTAATATGAAGAAGTCCTCATTTATGAAGACAGAGCTCATTTACTTGGGTTTTGTTATTTCGGCGAATGAGTTGAGGATGGATCCGGACAAGGTGGAAGTGATCAAGAATTGGCCATCACCAAGAAATATTTTCGAGGTGAGAAGTTTTCATGGGTTAGCTAGTTTCTACCGGAAGTTCATCAGGAATTTCAGTGGAATTAGCGCAGCAATGATGGACACGGTGAAGAAGCAGCATAAGTCTTTTCATTGGATAGTTGAGGCTGAGAAGAGCTTCAATCTGTTGAAGCGAAAGATCACAGAGCAACCAGTGTTGGTGTTGCCAGATTTTCAGAAAACATTTCAGGTGAAATGTGATGCCAGTGGGTATGCCATAGGAGCGGTCTTGAGTCAGGAAGACAGGTCGGTTGCATATTTCAGCGAGAAGTTGGATGAGGCAAAACTGAAATACTCCATGTACGATAAAGAGTTCTATGTTATCATACAAGCGTTGAAGAAGTGGAGGCATTACTTGATCCCAAAAGAATTTGTATTGTATAGTGATAATCATGCATTGCAGTTTGTGACTCAACGAAAGAAGTTGAATTAGAAACATGCAAAATGGGTAGAGTACATGCAGAATTTCACATTTGTGATTAAGCATATTTCGGGTACTGCTAACAAAGTGGTTGATGCTTTGAGCAGGAAGTGTTTGTTGTTGCAGGATTTTCGAGTCAAAACATTGGGTTTTGATAATCTCAGGGACATGTATGCAGGTGATGCAGATTTTGCAGAAGCATATGAAGCAACTGAGAATCCAGTTCTCAGAGACAGAAGTCCTTGGATAGATTATATGATCCAGGAAGGGTTGCTTTTTAGAAGCAATCAGTTGTGTATTCTGAAATGCTCCATGAGGGAGAACTTGCTGAAGGAGAAACACAGCGGAGGGTTGGCAAGACATTTTGGCCATGTCAAAACATTCGCGAAGCTGAGCGAATCATATTTTTGGCCAGGGATGTGAGCAGATGTCAAGAAAATTGTTGACAGATGTAGAGTTTGCCAACATTCGAAGGGAAGGAAGAAAAATGCGGGGCTATATTAGCCATTGCCCATACCAGAAAGACCTTGGGAGGCGATAAGCATGGATTTCGTACTGGAATTGCCAAGGACACAAAGAGGGTTTGACTCTATCTTTGTGGTGGTTGACAGATTTTCGAAAATGGCACATTTCATTCCATGCCAGAAGACCAGTGATGCGACACACATCGCAAATATGTTTTTTAAAGAGGTCATTCGACTTCATGGATTGCCGAAAAAGTATAGTTTCGGAAAGGGACACTAAGTTCATAGGGTATTTTTGGAGAACACTGTGGAAGAAGCTAGGAACTAACTTGGCATTTAGTTCTACTTATCATCCTCATATGGATGGACAGACAGAGGTGGTCAACAGAAGTCTGGGAGACTTGCTGAGAAGCTTGGTGACGGAGCACCACAGCAGTTGGGACCACGTATTGCCACAGGCAGAGTTTGCATACAACGATTCAGTGAATCAGAGTACAGGAAAGAGTCCATTTCAGATTGTGTATGGCACACAGCCGAGAGGAGTTTCTAAACTAAGGGATTCAGAACAGACTGCTACTAGCAGTGCTAGTGCAGAGGAATTTGCTAAAGCAATAAAGGAACTTCACAGCAAGGTGAAGCAACGACTGCAAGACTCAAGTCAGGAGTACAAGCGCAGAGCAGATCGGCATCGGAGACAACTTCAGTTTGAAGTTGGTGATCTAGTTCTGGCGCACTTGAGGAAAGAAAGGTTCCCGAGGGGAACATACAATAAGTTGAAGATGAAAAAAATCGGACCCTGTAAGGTCTTGAGAAAATTTGGAGAAAATGCGTATGAGATTGAGTTGTCGGATGGCATCGGAATATCTCTGATATTTAATATCGCAGACTTATACCCATACAGAGCTGGAGAAGCAGAGACTGGAACCGAGGAACCAGTGATCCAGTGGGTGAAACAATTGCCAGTTGCAGAGAATCCGCAGATGGAATGCATACTAGACAAGAGAGTGAGTAAGAAGACCAGAAGAAAAGAATACTTAGAGTATTTGGTCAAGTGGAAGAATCACCCAGTGGAAGATGCCAGCTGGGAGAGCGAAGCAGTGATACATAAGCATGGACATACCGTGTAGGAGCTCATGGACAGGAGCCCATGAAAATTTTCAAGCGAGGGAGTATGATGCAGGAGCATCTCCCACGTCAAGAGAAAGCCAGCGTGAAAGCGGAGGACAGCTGGACAAGCCAGCACAAATTTTGAAAACCACTTTGGAAATGTTGCGCAAATCTTAAATGATTCATTTAAGAGGAGGCGCCTTTGTATATTGTAAATGGACCTTGAGCGGATAGCTCTCGTCCTTAGGTAGATGAGGCATTTAATTTAGTTAATGCAAGTAGATAGGAATTTAATTCTAGATTTGATAGTTTAGAGTCCAAGAGGGAAAACGGATATAGACACCCTCATTGTATCATTGTATTAGGATAAACAGGAGAAGAACAAGAGCACGCAGAGAATTGTATGAAAACACCCATGTACAAACATTTGAATTAATAGAAGAAAGCTTTGATTCAAATTCATGGTTTGTGTCGTTTCTCTGTGCATTGTTGCTATGTTCATGGATGTTTGCTTCCTGTTATACATTTTATTTTATATGCTGTGTATGTGATTTCATGGTTGAATTGAAGTCTGGGAGGAAGAGTGAATGAGTTTCAATTGTTTCTCTAACTGAGCCAGAGGATTCCTGCAAGGAGTGTAGTCGAATTGTCCGCAAGGAGTGCGTTGACAGAAGGGTTCAATTAAAGATAAATTTTGTTCTCACTTCCTCGAGAGTGCAGTTGGGCACGAAGGAGCCATGCAAGGAGTGCGCAGGCCAAGCTAAGTCTCAGAGTTGTGATTCTGAGCGAAGGGACTGAAGGACTGCTGCTGCAGGAGTGCGCAGAGTCGAAGAGGAGCTTCAACACTTAGTCGTGGTTGATGAGTTGCTACAAGGAGTGCGTGCAAGGAGTTCTTTCAGAGGACCTAGAAGCCGTAAGAAAGATCAGGAGGGATAGGCCTTCAAATTTGTTGAAGGACAAGTAAGAAAGTTGTGCCTTGAAGGTCGCGAGGAACGCCGCAGGTTTGCGTGCAGGGTGACGAGTTCTATGGAAGAACGGCTCGTCATTTCATGGATTGGATAAGGAAGAAACAGATGGAAAAAATTCTCCGAGGAGATTTCGCGAATCTCCGTGGGCCGTTGGATCTTGCAGAGGTGCAAGGAGGTCACAGTGCAGGTGTGGAAAAAGTTCAAAGTTCAGGAGGATGGTGGCATTGATCAGGATCACGAGGAGTGTGGGTTCTACTCGTGAATCGGCATATCGGGAGTTCGTGAGTCGAGACTCCAAATTGTTGCAACGGAAGTCGCGATATTGCGATACGTGATATTCCAGCGGCTGCGTAGACAGTGTGGGCCACAGGGAGTCGGAGAGGCAAAGTCGCGAGTGGCGAGATCGCGAGTTTCGGCGTCTCGGACATTGAAAGTCGACGTAGAAGTTAATTGAACTCGCGAGAAGAAAAGTCGCGAGGGAGTGAGATCGTGAGTTTCAGCATTTCGGCATCTCGGGACTCGGAAGTTGGAGAACCGATTGTTTGGCGTCGCGAGTGGCGAAGTCGCGATAGAGACGAAGTCCTGATAGAGGGAAGAGGAAGTCAGTGTTGACTGACACATCAGGTCTCGGGGATTCGAGAACTCAGAGATCGACAGAGAACTTGCGAAGCCACGAGTTCCGATCCTCCGATAAGACAAAGAAAAGGGGATCGTGAGAAGGAAACTGTGGGTGAATATTTCCTGATAGGGAAATAGGATAACTTTAGAAGTTCTTCGGGCCGAGAAGAAGAAGGTCCTGAGGAAGTGAACGTGCTCTGAGGAGTGCGGTTGCGTCAAGGGAGCGCTAGAGTTATGTCTCTTCACCAAGCAGGGTCGACTTCTTCCAATAGTGGTTAAAACCACTTACATAAACCCTAGGGGCCGACTTCTCAAATACCACCATATGAATATGGTTTGACCAATCCAAAAGAGGGGATTTGGTCTTATATGATACCCAACATGATCAATCCACAAAAGGAGATTTGATCTATATAATAATAACTCAATTATAATTAGAATATTCTTTGCAGTTACAATATTTCAACATAATGATGTACCAAGAAGCAGTTCAACTACTTATGAATTTCATCCAGACTCGTCCCATTTTTGTTCTAGGTAGGACTAAGAGAAATCGGCTCAACATCCACTAATCCTGATAATTCCGATTTTTTGAGGAAGTATTCTAAAAAAGGATCCTCTCTTGTCGACTCCCCCATATTTCCCCCCTTCCTAAAGAGAAGTTCAAGTATCCACCAATGATAACATTCTTTGACTGAATAGCATGGATGTGTAATAGATGATCCCAATAGGCTTCTTTAGTTGAGTAGGGGCCATAGACATTACAAATAAAAAAATAACAATACAACTCCTTGCTCATAACCTCCAATACAATACATGATTTTGAAGAAAAAAAAATTATGAGAGAGACAGTCGATGAGATACCAGTTATGATACCCCACGACAACCCCTCTAAATACAGAGCAAAAAATCCCAATCTGGTAAGAGTTTTCTCAGATCAATGATAATATATTCACACTTCCCCATTGTATCATGTAAAAACATGGCATCGGGGTGCTCCTACCCTATGAACCTTCAAAGGGTGAGTTGTTGGGGTCTTCACCATGTTGAGGGGTATAAGTTCCCTTTTCTCAATGGTAGGGATTAAACCCAAGGAAGAGGCCCAATTATAATCTTCCTTGTTTGGTACAGAATAATCCTCTGGATTGATGCTTCGACGTCTTTCGATGGGATTTAAATAGTTTCTGGAAAATCTCCTTTCGTAGGTGTGTCTCTTTT
Source organism: Picea engelmannii (assembly GCA_009831015.1). NCBI lineage: Eukaryota > Viridiplantae > Streptophyta > Pinopsida > Pinales > Pinaceae > Picea > Picea engelmannii. The sequence goes on along the minus strand of ML777453.1, from coordinate 866,206 downwards.
TTTATATAGTTTTGATTCTCTAATAGTTTAACATGCAAGAAGTCCAAATAACTGGAAATAATAGATTTAGAAGGAAACTGGGCTTAAGATAACCTTTAGCTGGTGATATGTAAACAATACCCAAATCTAACCAACATTAGCATCAATACCATTGTTAATCAAATGACATATATTGTCTAAGAAAAGAGAAACGAACGATTTGTAGGAAATCACATATGAAGGAAAGTAAATGAGAAATAATTCTATATATTATCCGTAAGTAATGCATTAAGATACCACTGAATTCCAAAACAACATCATTTAGAAATTATAATTATTCAAGATAACTTAAAACAATCATGATCTTACTAAAATGCTTGTAGCAAATGTTAGGACAAAGAATAATCCACGGATTGAATCTTCTACAAACTTGGAAAAAAAATTATCTGGCTCCTTCTAAGATTCTTAATTCCTTAAACTTTGAAGTAATTCTCATCTTAATAATCAATTTCTTACAAAAAATATTGAACCTTCAAAACGAGGTCGATTTCCTTATTTATATAAAAATCAACTCATGCAAAACAGTTTCAACGTTTACTTAAATTTAAGAAAACAAAAGGTAGAGTGGACTTGTCCACATGTAAATCCTCAGAGATCTCCAGTCATCTCAAAATATTTTCTTTGTCATATTCATACCACTGGGAGAAGAGATATTCATAAGTATGCAGGCACATAAATTGTTGTTGCTCCATTGGTGCGCTAAGCTCGTCTTTCATTTCCATCCCCTGATTTTTGAATCAATCCATCTTGGACCCCAAGTGTCACAAGACTACCAACGCTACTATCGGACCTTCAGATAACTTCCTCACTTGTCCTATTTCCAAAGTTTTAATTTCGAGTACATCAACTTCAAATTTTCTATCACAAGATCACATACAAATTGCATAAAATCTTAGTAATTAACAAAGATAACATGCATAAACCCTTGTTTTCACAAGATAAATCACCAAAACTTAGAAAAGAAGTACCTCCAAGAGATAGCACATAGAATTAATTCACCAAAAGAGATATAAACCATAGATAAGAACCAATAGATAACACCATGTGATTTTCCCAAGAGGGCCGAAAATTTCAGCCAAATAGTTTCTCTCTCAAAAGAGAGTTATGTCCAAATGAAATAGAGTTGATCTATATTTATACAAAAAGTTATAAAAAATGTCTGTCCCTAATTCCTAGGGTAAAACACAAGATAATGGGTCAATATCCCTTATCTTTCCCCTTTACAAAGGTAAATTATATTATTTAATTCATATTTTGCACATAAGAGAAACCCTAGAAACATGATGTCACCCTTCTTTTGGGCGACATTCGACACTTCCAATCAAGTCATTGAGTTGGAGAAGGAAGCACTAGGTTGTTGGTCAGTTTGCACAGGGCTTGGTTTTGTCATTAATGTCAAACTTAAATCCATAAGACCAAGAGAAGCAGTTGCACGGTGGTTAGTTGAGAGTTCCTTCAGAACTCGGGAATTCAGAAAGGAAGGAGCGTGCAGTAGAAGAGAATGGATATCGGGCGTTAGATCCAAGCGCGACGCTCGAACGTCGTCAGATCCAGGAGAACATGCACGTTCTTTAAAGTGCAAGGTGAAGCGGGCTTATAAAATCCTGAAAGCAGGAGGACCGTCCATCTTCGGGCAGGACACATGGTCACAAATCAATTTTCCACTGACTAGAAAGTCAAAGAAAGGAGGTGCTCCAACCTCCGATGTCGCGATACGCGAAATAGAGAAACGCAAAGTCCCGATGAGATCAGGACCGTCTGATCATGAAAGGCCATGGGCCATCGATCGGAGAAAAGAGAATATCAGGGATCACGACTTGGAGTGTCGAAACACTTCATCACAGTAACGCCGAAATGTGAAATGCCAAAATGCCAAAATGTGGAACGCCGAAATGACGAAATACGAAACGCCGAAATGTGAAATGCATTTTTGTCTTAGGTAGTGGTTACCGCCGATGGTCATGTGATAGGGAAGAGCTAGCATGAAGTTACGCTCCATTTCGGGAATCACAACTTGGAGTGTCGAGATGCTTCAACACAGGATTGTCGAAATGCGAAATGTGAAACGCATTTTGATTAGCCTATGGTCACAACCAATGGGCATATGGTTTAGCACAAGTGTCTTGCTAAAGCGCTCGAGGGTTATTCTATGCTGAAAAGTAAAAACAAACGTATGTTCATCGAACAGTGTTGATTAAATATTTAAACTGATCGTGTGGATGTTGTTCTTCTTGATGCCTTGGCCAATAATGATCACTATAAGGTAGTTATTCAGTTAGTGTAATTGAATCTTCGAAGCCTGAGGGTTCTAGTGTACGCTCTGAATGTACAGGGTAAATATAAGTGAAATTTTGTGTGATGGATATGATGGAATTAATGGTAGAGCCGTAGCTCTGAAAAAATATAGAGTAGAAAAGTAAAATTCATTTTTGTAAATTAAGATGAACTGAAATAAAATTATATAGGGACAATGAGAAGAAATGATGAATATAGAGCAAAGATTAAGGAGAGAAGACATATGCACTGATTGATAAATCTAAGTGGTTTGGTCAAGAATGGATTCTGATATGAATATATAAACAGAGAAGATTTGAATGCTTAATCTTTGACAAAGAAGATAAAGAGTTGGTTTGCAGGTTCTTAGTGACAGAGAAGGATTCCAGGGGGTAGGGAGGAGCAAGGGGAGACTGTAAAAGTCTCATGTACAAGTTGGTTCTTGTACATCTGGGATTCATAGATTCCATTAAGTAGGTGCTGAAGAAACAGAGGTAGCAGCCTCATCTGGGTTGTAGCTCAGATAAAATAAGAATGTAAAGAAAATTTGGAGCTTGCTTTTCATTCATAAGAAGAAGAGGTTTTTCCCTTTTGGGTTTCCTCATGAAAATATCTATGTCATTGTCTATTTATGTGAGTGCATATTAATTGATCTGAATGATTTGTAGCAAGACATAAGTAAAAGGCATAATCTGTGTTCATTGAGTAATTTGTTTTAAAGAAAAAAAAGATTGT
>ML777453.1:816389-838106 GCA_009831015.1 Picea engelmannii | reverse complement strand
AACCATATACCAGGGTCCCATGGATAATTGTGGACCGTAATGTTGAAGAAGACTGAAGAACCAAAGTCCCATGTAGAAAGGAAATCCACCATGTTGAAGTAGTCCAACCACCATTGTAATCCCGGGTCCCATGTCCAAGTGCTCATGTGAACTCCCCGTGGAAGATTTTGGAACCCAATAACCAACTCCAAATGATGTTCCAAAGACTGACACCTATCATGTAGATCCAAATAAGAAGATCCATCCACATAGTGGAAAAGGGTCGTAGCAGAATCTGGAAGAAATAATACCACTGTAGAATATGCAGACTGAACGCTGGTAACTAGCTCCTGATGTGGGACTTTGATTTTCTCTACAGAAGGTGGAGTGGAGTCATCAAATAAAATATGGAAGTGGTTGTCATCCCAGAAATGACAACTATCCATATACCAATCATCACAATCTTCCTCAAAATCATACCAAGCATATATTTCTTGATTATATTCATCTGTGAGGCCCTCCATAAGAAATATTTTCTGCATGTTATTCAATGAATCTTGAATACTACGAAAACTATCATTGAGGCCGTCTGTGAGACTTTTTGTGAGACTGTATGTGAGGCCATGTGCAAATGCATCCAATCTGTCAAACAATTGGACTTTGAATGATTCAAGAATTTCTTTCAGGTTTTGAGAAGAAATATCCATCTGAGCACCCTATGAACCCTTCGGTTCCGCAGCCGTCACGAAAAAACCCAAAAAAATAGAACAATAAATTACAACAAAAAATCACGGTTTTTTTTCTGAAAAAACCCTAAAAAACTGTTGAAGTTAAAATGTTCATAACTTCACTTCCCGGACTCTGTTTCGGCTGATTTGTTTTTTGAAATTGGTTGAAATTGTAAGAGGAACTCAGATCTGTAATTTATTTGGGCAAATTTGGCCTCCAAATGCTACAGAAATAAAAACAAATCGCGTCGTCGTCCGCAGAAAAAACCCTGAAAATTTGCAGATTTTAAAACCTCAATATCTTGACCTTCCGGACTTCGTTTCGGACGATTTTTTTTTTCAAATTGTGTATTTTTCTGAGAGGAACTCAAATATACAACCCTTTTCTGCAAATTTTGCATAAAAATATACTGAAAACTTTGAGAATGTCGCGGCCCTCTTTTTTCTTCTCTGAAAAAAAATCTGCAAAAATAAAAAATATTTGCCCACAATGTCTACCCAAGGAAAGTTCTCTGATACCAATTGTTAAGAACCAAAGACTGAATACAAAATCACCACAATAGATATACAAGAAAAAAATTCAAAATCTTCTTTATTACTATCAAACCCTTAGGGTAGGGCAACACCATACAATGGATCATATTATGGAAGGGATCCTCTCATATTCACTTGCCTCTTCGAGGGGGCATCCTCCTATTGAGCTACCGCTCCAAATACAATACTTCTCTTCATGTCTCATTACATTGCTTGAACCCCTTTATATAGTGCTACCATCACCTAAGAACATTCTAGAGGAGGAATCTTCTAGAAGTAGAACCTTCTAAGAAGTCCTCTTACATTTATTATATCTAACAACCATAGTGGGCCTTATTTAATAATATAGTGGACCTAGTTCACCTTGCATTGAATGACCTCCACTATTATCACTATGGGCCCTCTGGGTCCCCCCACTACCTCTCTATCTACCTTACAATGGAACATAACTTGTTGAGTGTAAGTCAAACATGTGATAAAGGTAATCTTATGATATTTGATTCTAAACAATGTCAAATCAGGGATGTTAAAACAAATCAGTTAGTTGGAACAGCTACAAGAACATCAAATAGCATATACATTTTAGATGAGAAGAATGAAAATTTATATCTTGGACATGAAGATGAAAGTTGGTTATGGCATAAAAGACTTGGACATATTAACTTTGACAATTTGATTCAGTTAAATAAAAAAGGGGCAATAAGAAACTTATCTGTCATAAAGAATCTTTCCAACTCTATTTGTAAACAATGTCAACATGGTAAACAAACTAGAGTCAAGTTTAAAACAAAGGAATATTCTACAAAAAAACCTTTGGAAATAATACGTGTTGATGTATGTGGACCTATGAGGACAATAGGTCTAAATGGTGAAAGATACTTTATGTTATTTGTGGATGATTTTACTCGAATGACTTGGCTGTTTTTATTGAAAAAGAAGTCTGAAACATTTAGCTTCCTTCAAGTTTTCAAAGAATTGACTGAAAATGAAATTGATATGAAGATTAAGTGCTTAAGGTCAGACAATGGAGGAGAGTTGTGTCAAAATAATTTAACAATTACTGTGATGAAAATGGAATTAAAATACATTTCTCTATTATAGAAACGCTTCATCAAAATGGTGTTGTTGAAAGAAAAAACATAATTGTTATGGAAATGGCAAGAACAATGTTAAATGAGTCCATATTGAATGGCATGTTTTGGCCTCAAGCTGTACACATCCTTAATAGAAGCTTTCTAAGAAATAATACTGATAAGACACCCTATCAATTATGGAAAGGAAGACCAACAAACATAAAACATTTTAGAATTTTTGGAAGTAAGTGTTACATTAAAAGAATTAATAAAGATATGGGAAAATTAGACTCTAGAACTGATGAAGGCATATTGGTTGGATATTCATGTTCAATAAAGGCTTATAAATGCTATAATTTCAGATTAAGAAAGATTGTTGAATCTATAGATGTAAGGTTTGATGAGTCCTCATTTTTGAAGTCCAAATCGAAACAAAAGGATCAACAAATACATGAAATATATGACAAACATAAGATGGATGAAGAAGTAAGTGAAACAGAAGAAACTAAGGCTGTTGACAATGAACAATTAATTCCTACTTTGATATAGGGCACAACTCCATCCAAAAGCATGACTCTATCAAAGACTCCAAGCAAGAGAATACAGAAAAATCACCCTGAAGAACAGATAATTGGTGACTTAAATGCAAGTGTTGGAACAAGAAGCAGAAGGCAAGAATCCACCTCAACTCATGAACATGTATCTTTACTTTCTATGATTTAACCCAAAAGTATTGAAGAAGTAATTAAAGATGAATACTGGATGAAAGCGATGAATGAATAACTTAGTCAAATAGAAAAGAGTAAGACATGGGAATTATTTCCTAGACCTTTGAATAAGAATGTCATAGGGGCTAAATGGGTTTTCAGAAATACGATGCATGAAGCAGGTAAAATAACTAGAAATAAGGCTAGATTGGTTTGTAAAGGATATGCACAGGTAGAAGGAATAGATTATGGAGAAACTTTTGCTCCTGTAGCAAGAATGGAATCCATTAGACTGATTCTAGCTTATGCCAGTTCTAAACACATTAAAGTTTACCAAATGGATGTAAAGTCTGCATTTTTGAATGGTGATTTAGAGGAAGAAGTATATATGGAACAACCAAATGGTTTTCAGGTACAAGAAGCAGAACAGTATGTTTACACGTTGAAAAAGGCATTGTATGGGTTGAAGCAAGCACCAAGGGCTTGGTATTCCAAACTTGACAATTACTTGAGGCAACAAGGATTCAGGAAAGGTAACACCGATAGTAATCTTTACATTAAAGAAGAAAATGATAGGTTGATCATTGTTGAGATATATGTAGATGATATCATTTTTGGTAGTGATGATGATAGGCTCAGTAAACGGTTTGCTAAAAGTATGCAGAAAGAGTTTGTGATGTCCATGCTAGGAGAAATGAATTTTTTCTTAGGCTTGCAAACTACTCAATCTAATAAAGGTATTTCCATTTCTCAAACCAAGTATATCAATGAAATGCTTAAGAAATTTCAGATGGAAAATTATAAACCAGTTGGCACTCCCATGGTTATTGGTTGTAAATTAAGTAAGTTTGATGATACTAAAGATGTTGATCAGACAGTGTACAGATCTATGATTGGTAGTCTTATTTATGCTACAGCTACAAGACCTGATATTATGCATGCAGTTTGTCAAGTTGGCAGGTTTCAGGCTTCACAAAAAACTTCTCATCTACTTGCAGTCAAAAGAATTTTCGGATATCTTAAGGGGGCAGCAGAGTATGGTTTGTCGTATCCTACAGGTAATCAGCTTGATTTATATGCTTTCACTGATGATCACTGGGTAGGTTGTGTTGATGAAAGGAAGAGTACTAGTGGAGCAACATTTTTTCTTGGAGAATGTCTTGTAAGTTGGTCAAGTAAAAAACAATCAACAGTGTCTATTTCTACTGTTGAAGCAGAATACATAGCAGCTGCAGCTTTTTGCACTCGGGTTCTATGGATGAAAAAGATGTTGGAAGATATACATATTCATTATAATGAACCTATACCTATCTTTTGTGATAATACCAGTGCAATTAGTATTTCTAAAAATCCTGTTATGCATTCAAAAACAAAGCACATTCCCATCAAATTTCATTTTCTAAGAGACCAGGTTATGTCTAAAGTTATTAAACTGGAATATGTTGGCACAAAGGATCAGATTGCAGATGTATTTACTAAACCTTTACCTAAATTTCAAATTGACGGTCTCAGGGATCAGTTGGGGGTTTACCCTCTATAATTTCATTTCACTCTCAAAGTTTGCAAGGGCTTCATAATAAAATCAGACTGCACAGGTTTATTGACTATTTTGATAGGGGGAGTTGCTACTAAAATGATACATCTTTACAGGTGGTTTTCATTGCTCAGGGGGAGTATGGTTGTTTCCTTTTCCATAGATGTCAAACGGGGGAGAAGAGATTTAAAGTGTTCCATCAATGTCAAAGGGGGAGTTTTTTGGTCAGTTTGCACAGGGCTTGGTTTTGTCATTAATGTCAAACTTAAATCCATAAGACCGAGAGAAGCAGCTACACGATGGTTAGCTGAGAGTTCCTTCGAAACTTGGGAATTCAGAAAGGAAGGAGCGCGCAATAGAAGAGAACAAATCTCGGGCATTATATCCAAGTGCGGGGCCCAGTTGTCGTCAGATCTAGGAGAACCTGCATGTTCTTTAAAGTGAAAGGTGAAGCGGGCTTATAAAATCCTGAAAGGAGGACTGTCCATCTTCGGGAAGGACACATGGTCACAAATCATCTTTTTGCTGACTGGAAAGTCAAAGAAAGGAGGTACTCTAACCTCTGATATCGTGATACACGAAATCATGAAACGCAAAGTCCCGATGAGATGAGCATCGTCTGATCACGAAAGGTCGTGGGTTGTCGATCAGAGAAATGTAGATATCGGGGATCGCGACTTGGAGTGTCGAAACACTTCATCAAAAGAACATCGAAATGTCAAAATGTCGAACGTCAAAATGCCGAAATACGAAACGTCGAAATGCTGAAATGTGAAATGTATTTTTGGCGTAGGCAGTGGTTACAGCTGATGGTCATGTGAGAGGGAAGAGCTAGCACGAAGCTACGCTCCATTTCGGGAATCACAACTTGGAGTGTTGAGACCCTTCGACATAGGATTTTTGAAATGTGAAATATGAAACGCATTTCGATTAGCCTATGGTCACAACCAATGGGCATATGGTTTAGCACAAGTGTCTTGCCGAAGCGCAAGAGGGTTATTCTATGTTGAAAATTAAGAACAAACATATGTTCATCGAATGGTGCTGATTAAATATTTAAATTGATCATGTGGATGATTTTCTTCTTGATGCCTTGGCCAATACTGATCATTGTAAGGTAGTTATCCAGTTATTGTAACTGAATCTTCGAAGCTTAAGGGTTCTAGTGTATACTCTGAATGTACAGGGTAAATATAAGTGAAATTTTGTGTGATGGATATGATGGAATTAATGGTAGAGTCGTAGCTCTGAAAAAATACAGAGGAGAAAAGTAAAATTTGTTTATGTAAATTAAGATGAACTGAAATAAATTATACAGGGACGGTGAGAAGAATTGATGAAAATAGAGCAAAGATTAAGGAGAGAAGACATATGCACAGATTGATAAATCTAAGTGGTTTGGTCAAGAATGGATTCTAATATGAATATATAAACAGAGAAGATTTGAATGCTTGATCTTTGACAGAGAAGATAAAGAGTTGGTTTGCATGTTCTTAGTGACAGAGAAGGATTCCAGGGTGGTAGGGAGAAGCAAGGGGAGACTGTAAAAGTATCATGTACAAGTTGGTGCTTGTACATCTGGGAGTTGTAGCTTCCATTCAGTAGGTGTTGAAGAAACAGATGTAGCAGCCTCATCTAGGTTGTAGCTCAGATAAAATAAGAATGTAAAGAAAAGTTGGAGCTTGTTTTTCATTCATAAGAAGAAGAGGTTTTTCCCTTCTGGGTTTCCTCATGAAAATATATGTGGCATTATCTATTTATGTGAGTGCATATTAATTGATCTGAATGATTTTTAGCAAGACATATAGTGAAAGGCATAATCTGTGTTCATTGAGTAATCTGTTTTAAAGAAAAGAAAGATTTTTTATCTAACTGATTCACCCCCCCCCCTCAGTTAGGCTATCATGTTTAACATAGGCATCCAAAGGCCAATGGTATTCAACCAAATCCTTTTTTCCATGATCCATGGGCCTCTTCCTTCAAAACTTTCCAAGTGTCCATCATCACCACCATGCCCTAGCCCTAGGGTGACGTCAAGACCTCAAAAGGTGACGTTTTGGCCCTTTCAAGAAAGTTGTTTGGAATGTAGGGGTTGGGTAATATCCTCCAAGGTGTCCTCTAGGCATCCAAAGGCATGTCATAATCATCTAGAGTGTGGTCCCTTGGCATCCAACTTGTAGGCTTCAATCCCCATGGAAGCCCAAGCTAGGCGTGTTCTTCAAAACTGTCCACCAGATAGGTCTTGCAAAGACAAATGGATACACCCTCCAAGGATCTCAATTCAAATGCATCATGATGAGTAAAAAAAATATCCATCTAAGCATGTACATACAAACCACATCATCAAAATAAAAAAATTCTCAAAGACCCTATGCAATTTTCCCATTTTAGGTATGGAAGGGTTGATAAATTGACCTATTGGGTGAATTGTACCTCAAGTTTAAGGGTGTTTCCCAAGGGGAACTCTTTCTAAGTCATGTGGATGAGGTGTCATGGATGGGGGGAAGAATTTTGGCCATGGGTTTCATGACATATAAGGAATTGTAGTGTCTCATTTATGGGTGTCTTTGTAGAGGGTGTGGTGCACCTTCGTTTCCAATGCAACCTTTTTCCAAGCCCAATTATTACCTTTTATTTGTTTAAGATGTTTCTAGGTTGAAGTCAAGGTGGGGCTTCTACCTAAGAATGAAACATTGTCCCTACCTTGACTCTACCTTGGTCACATCATGCTTCCCCAAGTTGAAAACCTGTGTGGGGCTTCTACCTAAGCATAAAAAACAATGCCCACACATGCTCCACCTTGGTTGGCATTTTGTTATTAGCTATTTTTCATGGGTCCCATCAGTTTCTTATGAGAGACATTTCATTATACTCGGAATCCATGGGCGGGCATCTAGAAGTTTAATGATTGTATTTTATTTTTTTCCATCTACATGTCTTTGGGCCTTCAGCCCCTTCTTCCCATGAAATCAGGGGCAACCCCTTCTTGGGTCAGTATACCTGAAAATCCCAAAATGTAAGGAGATGAGGGGATGAAGTGTGAAAAGTAACAAGTATGTTCAGGAATTGCATGATGACTCGTGAATATGACCTCCTAGTAGAAACATATCCCTAAGGGTGACCCACTTTCTAGGGCGCAGTGTCAACCACCAAAGTAAAACAGGTAAAAGAGCATAATGTCCAAGAAAATGTCACATAATCAAAAGCAGTAATAGATGCAACAAACTCAAATTCCTCAAATATTGAGATGATACTTAGCATAATACTTGGCTTGTACCTCATGGATCAAGACACAGTGTCTTCCGAAAGCCAGTTGATGTGGAGGATATTGTCATGATGAACCTGGAGTTGTGGTGGTTGTTGGGTGTGTGTTATATTCTTTGCATGTGTGTGGGGGGGGGCACATCAGATTCGACAACTGCATCTGAAAATCCCTCTAGTAGTGCCCTTTGTGTCGTGTGCATCGGGAACTTCCTAGGGGGGGCAAGGTATGCCCCCCCCTGGTTACGCACAATGGTTTTCTAAATTAATCCTGGATTAAGGGATTAGGGTTTTGGTATCTACGGAATACCTAAAAACATTGTATGTATTGTATGGTGAATGGTGAAATTCGATATAACAAAATAAAAAGGTTTTCCTGATTAAGGGTTTTCGGTATAAATCTCTGTGTACTATGTGAATGAGCCATTGATTAATTTTATTTTTTCTTAAGAATCTATATGCATTGTTGTACTTCATAGGTTTAAAAATTACATGTGGTATCAGAGCTCGTTTTTGGCTTCAGAGGGACGCCTTTGTTGTTGAGGGTTTGGATCGATCTTGATAGATCAAGTTTATCTTGGGTATGTGATAAACTTGGGTTTGGTGGGAGATTTTGTAGTGGTGATTTGAGTGCAAAAAGAGGAATGGCAAGCTCTTCTAGAATCAAGATAGAGAAGTTCAACGGTAAAAACTTTGAGCTATGGAAGTTGAAGATGGAGGACCTTCTTGTAGACAAAGAACAATGGATCATTGTGGATATCGGTACACCGTCTACTAGCACATAGGCTATTGGTACACAACCTAGTAGTACACAAACTACCAGTACACCACCTACTGGTATATCGAAGGAAGATTGGGAGAAGTTGGACAAAAGAACAAGGAGTATTATTCGACTCTGCCTGGTAGATTCGGTGCTGTTGAATGTCTCAAGAGAATCTACAGCCAAGGAACTATGGGATAAGTTGGGGAATTTGTATCAATCAAAGTCCCTAGTAAACAAGTTGTTTCTTCGAAAAAAGTTGTATCATATTAGGATGGAAGATGGAGATTCTGTGACAGAACATGCCAGTGAGATACTACTTGACTAGCATGCTGGGAGACTAAGTTTTTGGGATCATGCTTCCTATACCTTCCAGTGTAAAACCTTTACTCTACCTAATTTTGATCTTCATTTCTTTCCTTTGTGGTGTCCTTTACAAAATGATATGCTACATAAAATCCATATGGAATGAATTATCTTTTCTTATCTTTCACCAGGGAGGCATTGAAGCCTTGCAAGATAGTCCGGTAAAAAATCTCCCTAAGCACCAATTGGTCTGACACATGAGCTAGAAACATGTGTGGGGCCCTGATGGCTCCAAAATAACTGGGGTAAGTACTTTATCTTCTAGGTATCAATTCCCTACTATGGATATGACCTTGCTTGCTACCTTGTAGAGCCTTGCGCACATTGTTTAAAAAATAGGAAATATATCCTAGTGAGGAAATCATCACAGAATGCAGAATAAGACTTATTATACCTATTCTCCCACAAAACATTGAAATAGACATGGATGGGTGATTCAGAGACACGCCAGCTTAATCCTAGCCCTGGAAATACATTTCTAGCACATACTATATCTAGTAGGTAGGAGGCCATAAAGAAAGTGGGGACTTCCCCTAATTTTGGCTTTTGTGCTTGCTCAACCTTAAGACTCAATTGTTTTTAAATTATGGCATCCCAATTGAAAATACTTTTGGATATGGCTACTGTATATGTCAAGGGAATCCATGCTTTTGAAAACTTGGAGAAAAATTCTCTCCATACAAACAACATATCATGACCATGAGGAACATGTATGGTTCTCTAAGGTTTATGGTATTGTACCACCTAGAGGCTTTGTTCACACATTTCCTATCTTCCTTCCACCAGAAGGCCAACAACTCATTAGTGTTATGGAAATCATAGAACTCGACCACAAAGCTAGTATTGAGCTTGACTTAGAGATCCTTGAGTTTGTGATATTTTCTAACCTCCATTGATAGGAAAGAACCAACACATTGATCATTGACATCTTTAATCACACACTTATCGGCCTGGATGTGGTTAATTATCCATTCCAAAGTTTCTACATAGGGTAAAACTGGGGTTTTGGAAGCTACCATGTACAATGATGATAATTTGATATTGTGAAATACATTATCATCCAGAACTCTTACTTAGGGATCATTGTGTAGAGTAAATTCAGGAAAATCATCATTATGAATTTGATTGTATAGTTCAAGCCAGGTGGGCATAGGTACCTTGGATTTCATGCTTGTGTATGTATCTTTGTAGAGCGGTGGTGGAGTTGGCAGTTTCTTCTATGATATTTTGGTTACAGGATCCACCTTGGGCGTGAACTCCAATTATTTGGCAGTAGTAGGAATTGAATCCTCTCCAACCAATATATCCTTCCCCTTCAGTGTCTTTGGTGAATGATGAGTTGTTGGTCTTCTAGGAGGATTTTTTCTACAAAAAACAACTTAATTCAGTTATCTATCTATCAAACACCATCAAAAGGGAAATATTTATCATAAACACCAGAGTGAGAAGGATTTTTTCATCTTTAGTACTTACCAATCTTGAAATTGATAAAAAACACGACAACAATTAGCTCAATCACAACACCACATTTCTCAATAAATCCTCGTAGCAAGAAACCCTCAAGTGCTTTATGCAAAAAATGATAAAATGATCAAGCCAAATCGAATTCAAATAGTTGGTTTTCACCAGTCACATCCAAATTTACCATTGTCGAGTACAAAAAAATCCTTACATATCTTTGGGAATTAATTGTGTTGTCAGTGTCATGCTCTAGAGTTAATGTTCTACGTAATTCAGCGATGTGAATGGAATGTTAAGTTGGTCTATCGAAAAATTCAAACAACAATGGGTTGGCACGCAATGACTGCTAAGATCGGGGATCGGGGGTATGCTCATTGCCTAAGGTTTGAATAACTTTCATCAATATTCAGTTGTAGATATCGATGTGAATCATTTATATGCTTGCATGATTCCCGTGGTGATTTTTTGAGGTGTTGACGTGGAATTCTCGGCATGTCGCTTGAAGTTCGGAGATCCCCATAGTCGATGTGGCTAATCTGAGTGGGTCGAAATCATGGACTGATAAGCATAAAGGAATGTGCCATGGATGGTCCATATTGTCATCAGTTATATCATAATTGGTCATCGACAAGGGTGTCATCATGTATAAGAGACTGGTTTTGGGTTTCAGTTCGTTGAAACTGACAAGTTGTCAACCATCAACGAGTAGAGATATCATGTGTTAAAAGTGTGGTATCTTGTTCTTGGTTCATTGAAATGCTATCGATGATCGGTGATTTAAAACTCATGGACCCTAATGCAACTGCATTTAATTCATGTTGACGATCAATGTAACATCGGTGTCGGAGAGTTCAAACTTCGACTACTGCCTTTGGCCTTTTTCATTCAAATATTTGGTGCCTTGATTGCCAGTGTGAGTTTCTTGTGATGAAGTGGAGCTTGGTGTGGAATCAATGATGTGACTCAGCTGATGTGGCTTGAAAACATGACCTGATGACTTGGCATACCTGGGTGACATGGCGAGGTTTCGTGATGTTGCGGGTGTTTTGTAGTTAATGACGTTTCAGTGTCGACATGGCTATAAAAATGGAAAATATGAATCTCCATGTGACGACTGATATATTAAGGTGACATGGTGGGGTGCCTATATGGCTTCACCTTTTGTCGGAAATAAGTGAAATTCAAACTTAGGGAATCAATGGCTAGGATGAACTTCTCATTAGAATCGGATGACCATGATTTGGAGGAAAACTTCTCTCATTGGCATCGGGTCTTGGCTTGTCCTAAGTTGATTTTGCGATGTTCAAAGTCGGGAAAAAATGGTCGATGTAACATCAACATCGAAAAACTCCCTTACTTGACAGAGTATTAGTGCAACTGCAAATCGTCACGTATGATGCCTGATGTTTATCGATGTTGATTCTTTCAAGAGGTGACCATCAAGAATCGGTAATATTCAAGCATTGTCAGGGGTTTTGATAATATTTGAAAATATTAAGTGTTGAGGACCCCTTTTTCAACATCTAAACAATCTATCCTCCTCTCTCTTTTAATGAAAATTCAACGTAATCCTGAGACTTGACCGAAATGAATATAAAACGAAAGAAAACTTGAAACTGTTCATGACCATGAGAGAATCAAAGTATAGGGATCAATTTAAAGAAAAGTGGTATCCAAAAATTTCACAAAATTTTGAGGGTGTGTTGAATTCTAAACAAATAGTGATTCACTGGTTAAAACTTGATTGGATGCTTTGAGATTCGGATTTCAACTTGAGATAACAACCCATAAATGATTCAAAAATATGTATGTATATAACCAAGGGAACATTCATGTTGGACACTTATGGGGATTCACCTAATTCCATGCCTCTTTCCATCAAACCAATAACTTGTATCTTCCTAAAGAGAGGCAAGTCGGGACTCACAATTGCTCAAAAGACATGGTATTTTTTATTTTTTCAAAGTTAGGTTCATGTCCATGGTGTTGCTCCACTACCAGCGAGCGTCCATAGCCCCGGCGGAGTAACCCCAATATCATAGATCATGTTCCACTTCTAGCAGGTGTCCATAGCCTCAACAGAGATATCTGTACACCCTACTTGATTTTACATTCTGGATTATTATGAAAATACCTTTCGTCCTTTTGCTTCAATATGTCATTTTTGCATAGGTTCTAAGAATAGGGAGGAGGATATTTGTTTCTTACGGAGGATGAACTAATCCTTATGCTTTGCTTTACTATATTCACTAACAAGTGTGAAAACCTACCTTACTTTATCTGGGGTACAAGTTATACTTTACTCTGGTCCATTTCCTTCAGTATTCCCTAGCTACATGATGGGAAGCTTGTTCGTTCCCTGAGTGATACACTGTTGTAGGGGCTAGTCAGGTCTACCGACTAGACCCTCCCAGTCAATTCAGTTGTAAGAGTCAATTAAGGAATTTAGATGAATAGGAAGTTAGAGTCAACTGACGCCTTAGTTAATGTAACCGACTAGTAATTGTACAACACACACACACACACATATACATATGTATGTAATGGAAAGACAAAGGTCATTTTGGCCATATCTAATAAAATGTTTTGATGGTTCTCACACTATTGTGTATGTATATCTATATGCTTGTGTGCTTCTATATATGATGTTATAACATTTATTGCTCTATGTAAGGATCTTCTGGAAACTTCTCATACTTTCTCCCTAACTACAACATTGGTTCTATTGTCGGTAGTTCTGAACTTGGGCATGCATTAAATAAAGGAGCACATAAATTCTAAATTTAGCAGACATATACAAATGATGGGAGCCCAAAATCAGCAATTACATTAGGAATTATGCACAAAGAAACCGACTGACGTTAGTAGAGGCTCGCGTGAAATTCTTATTCAGAAACAAATGAGAGATTATTGTAGGATATACCAAAAGCATTGTACAAATACACCACTCAGTATAATACGCAGACTCACTCTGGATGAGTAGTAGATGCACAAGATCATCAATAGAGGAAGAAAAATTATAAATGAGTGGTTCGAGAGGATTGTAAAAGACATCATCAAAGATGAAGCAGTATAAGATAGAAATTTAGTCCATACTATAGAGAATAAATTCTATATTGAGTTACACGATGGGTTTCTTTGCACCGTACTCTCTCTATTGCATAAATTCCTCCTATATAAGGGAGTCGGTGACATTGTTCAGTATCGACCCCCCTTAAAATATCCTTCTCCAAATTCCAATTGGTGAGAAAGACAAGAACAATGGGAAGAATTCTTGGAAGCTAACTGTAAAGACACCGAAGAATCTTGGGATTACTTCTTGAATAAATGAAATCAACCAAAATGATAAACGCAAACGATCATGAGTAAGTCGAGTCGAGATCGAGGGGATTGGATGATCCTTGAGATAAGATAATTCGAAGTCAAATTTAAAATAAATTCGAAGCCAAATTCATACCACACCCAAGTCGAAATGACGGGAGTCGAGAAAAAGTTAACTGAATCAAATGAGAAATCTACACATCGAATGTAGATTCACAAAACCTCAGCTGACATTCAAAATATAGAGTGGGATAAAAGGAAGTAGAAGTGAGAATAGTTGCGGAAGGAAAAGAATCCCAAAAAATCTCATAGAAAACCTACCCAGGCACAACAGTTCGCTAGAGCAGCCCTTGGAAGTGTCTTGATGGTTCCTGGGAGGAGTGTAATATTTCAATTGAGTATGGAAGATGATGGATCCCAACAAGTTGATGATCAAGTCAGTATGGAAATCAATGATTCGATACCTGGGATCTGACTCTCTCCTATAAAATTCCCTAGCCCACGCATTTCATATTTTCTCTAACAATGACTTCATATAGATACACAATCACCACAGGTGTGGTGTCGAACTGATAGTAATGGACAAATAAGATATGTAGTGATAATCAAAGCATAAGAAAATAATTAGAATCGACCAGAAGACATAACCATTCATGTTAGAGATCTCACAGATATCGTCCCCCTGCCGAAACTAATTCTAGAAGAATCAAACTCAACAAACAATGAAAGTGAATCGACGTGACTCTGTAAATGATGACTCGTTGAGTATATAGATAAATCTTTTCAAATCGACGACTCAAGTCCAAAACAATAATGAGTGGAAGATACCTCGACTAAAGAACATATATGGATTACATCGACAGAATCAAATAGTGTGACCTTGACTCCAGAAAACAACAATACATTGACCTCCAAATCGACTTCGACCAAAGATCTTGCAATAATCCCATTTGCTAAAAAGAAATCAACAATGGGGCTCAAACACATCCCTATTTATGAAGGGTACAAAGATCCCAAATGACATTGGTTTGTTTGTGAGAAATATTTGGATGTTGCAGATATAATCGATGAAGAAAAACAAATGGCTCTATTTGGAGTTGCACTTCGAGTCGGGGATCTTACCTGCTGTTATCACTGAAAATTTGTCTGCAACATTGCACACAATGTTTGAAGAAAGACATCAATTCCAACAGAAATTAGTACACCTACAGCATCAAAATCCATCAAAAAGGCACAAAACTATACACTTGGTTCAAAAATTAAAGTGTGCAAATTCACCAAAGGAAGCGCATGCACTGTGCACATAATGCATAGGCCAACACAACCCTAATCGTGCATTGTGTGAAAGATGCATGACTGTCTACGATAAAATTCAGGCACTTCTCTTGAACGACACATTTAGGAATCTTGTCGGCCTCTCAACCACTTCCAGTCTGACCCCCAACACGATTTGACACTCAAATCTGATAAAAATCTAGCTAGGAGGTTGGTCAAGGGCTAGGAAGTGCCCTAAAAGTCCCTTTGTTCACACTATGAATCAGTTGTATCTTTCCATGAATGGACACTATAAATATGTTTCATGGGTGTGCTAGAAAAATAAGAACTTCAAGGTATTGTTATGCTGCAAGAATTATTCTTAGAGAAGAGCTTGGCATTGTATTTCTTCACCATTGTCACTTTCTATTGCATGAAGAGAAGAGATCTCTATTAGGGAACTCAAGAGCCCTCCCAAGGAGAAAGAGGGGATTCATAAGTCCTCGCCTTTCTCTACGGTGTTATCCTATCAATATATTGATCCATTGGTTGTTACACATTATTTTGGCTACTCCTGTGATCAATTGATGATATGTGTATGACTCACTTCTTTGTTCCCTGAAGATACTAAATGATACTTTCTCCATGAGAAATTGAATTATTTTTCTATTCTTAAAAACCATATCAAAGGAGATCCCTGCACCCTCCTAAATGCTTGGGGTGTGATGATGCTTTATCGACGCATGTTGCATCAAAATTGGACTGCGGCGTCACTGCAGGCTACTTGTGCATAGGGTGTGACGATGCTCAAACAAAAGAAAAAGATGAAATTCATGAAAGTTATAGAAGGGAATATTCTAGAAGATGAGGTGGCCTCCGATCGATTTGGATCTTAGTCGCTTCTCTAATTTAGTGGGATCATCCTAATATCCTCATACATCCCTCTTTCACCCTATATAAAGAGGGATCTCTCATGGGAAAGGTTAGGTTGGCTTATGCATGAGGAATTATGTTGAAGATTGTACTTGTGATATCTTTTCTTTAGCTTTCCAAGTCAGGTTGTGAATGCTCTTCATCAAAAGCATTGGAGAAAAGGTGTGTGTGTTGAAGCAAAGGGACATTGGAAGGGACCTTGCAACATCAGGGAATGGGTTGTATTCTCCACTTTCATTCAATATAATTCAGTAATACATTTCTTCCCTATAAAGGTGTCTCTACTTTTATTTTATAACTCCTTGATCTTATACATAGACTTCATTGCAATATATATACCATTGTTCTCTCTCTTTGTTGTTTTTTGTTTCTTAACAAGTTCACCATCCCACAAATCCAAATATGGAGCAAGGACAACACTAGCGAGGATCAAACGTTGTTTAAATGGTATGTCATTTGTCCCTCTCTGAACTAGTTTATATTACAATGAAATCTAAGGAGAAACTTGTATTCTGCCTTGATTTGTTCTAGCTTCTTGTTGAATTTAGGGAGATTAGTTTGTGTCTGCACTTACCGATTTGTCCGATAACATTGGTAGTTATATGATTGTCATTTTTTTTTTCATGGTTCTAGTTCTTCCAAGATTCTCTAACATTTATTTCTCTTTGTTTTTAGTTTTTATTTCCTTGTTTCATGTGTATTTGGTTATCTAATCAACTCACAAACCTCTATCTTATTTAGCTAACTTAACAAGGCAAGTAAGTGTTGTGTTTTTTCTCAGCCGTGTGACAAAACCAACACAACAGATTGGTGACCATACTAGGGATCGGTATTAAATTCCTCCCTATTTAAGTCTTGAGAGCACTTCTTTATAATAGTTTGGATATCAAGGTACCAAAACCGGCCTAATCCAGTCGTCCAAAGTCAAAATTCAAACCCAATGAAAGAGAATTTCATTTTGAAATTTCTTTCATGATGTGTGACAGATAGTGTGTAGCCTTTGAGGCGCATAGACGTGCATTTTGTGCACTTTGTGCTCTGTGTGCATGAAAACCTTCATAACTTTGTGCATTTTGCACGCTTAGCGCGACTGTCATAACTACAACTCATGCATAAGTTCATTTTTTGCAAATTGTAAGGGTTTTATGAGTGGTTTGAGGGCCCCTCGCCTTCAAATTTTAATTTCATGCACTTTGTAAAGAAATCACACTTCACTTCGAGTCCTTTATGAAAAGAAAGGTTAGCTAACATAAGCACATAGGGGTAAAAAGAATTATTATTCTTCTCTTTGCTTTGTTTCCACATGGATGGCTCATTTGGAATTTAAAATTTTTAGTTGAAGTTATTTCTTTTTCAAACACAATCAACTAATTTGGGACTAGAAATCAATTTTAACCCTCAAGTATGCTCTTCCCTCGCACCCCAGTGTGATATCGAGAATCAGAAAAGGTGGTTGAAAGGAAATTTCATCTCCCTTAAAAATCAATAAGAGAGGAAAAAACCCACCTAGGGTGCCTCTTAGTTTTGGAAATCATCTTAAAACTTTGTAATGGCCCATACATGCCCACATGTTTGCAATATTAGGATAGTTTCTCAAATCTTTCTTAGTTTAGACAACACTCTAGGAAAGTTTAAAAGATCAAGTAATGGGTCCATACATGCCCACATGTCTACAATCCTATGATAGTTTCAAAAGTTTTTCTAGTTTAGACAACATTCTAGGGAGTTTAAAGGATCAAGTAAGGACCCATATGTCCACATTGCTAGTTCTTTAGGGCTTTAAATATTCTGCAAGGTTGTACCAAAGAAACATTGTAAGCTAGGTAAGACAATTTGTAAGGACCACAAGAAGTCCACATGCTACAATCTTACACTTAACTTATTAAAAATATTTTGCACACTTTTCACTTTTTTGCACACAAAGCCACTCATCACACACATAATTTCTATTAGAATAGTGGAGGTTGAAGTAGTCTTTCTTTTTTAGTGCTCACAAAGTACTTTAAAGGAACTCTGAAAGATCTGACTACTTGTTTGGAAATTATCCACACCAATTTAATTCAAACGAGATTGGTCCATGACCCCAATCTCTCAGCCCACTCCATCTAAAAAAATTCTAAGAACGCACTAAATTTTCCTCCACAGGAGGTGATAAAAGAAATGTTTTAGTCTAGGTAGAATCTCGGGGGTAGGCATCCAAATAACCCCCCGTTATCAGGTTCTCACATTTTGAAAAAATAGCAGTTGAGAATAGGGATCTTTCAAATCCTCCAAGTCAAGTGTTCCTATATCATAAGACAGGGAGATACCTGTGAAGGGTCGAAGGTCGAGGTCTAGTTTTTCTGCGCATCCTTCCTTGAGTCACCTAACTCCTGTGAGGGTATCCATCCCATGACCCATTTTTTAGGCCGAAAATCTAAATGTTGCACTTTGACCGAGGTACTTAGTGGCCAAACATAGGATATCTACCCAGGTGGCAGTTGTGGGATGCAATCTCACCTTGATCAAATGTTGTGTGGTTATTGGGAAATATCGCCAGCTCTTTCGGGATATGCACCCTCTACCCCTCATTATAACTGATTATTTAAACCTTCACTAGTTCCTCTTCTGGTGGCTTCAGACCCCACTGTTGAGTGCTATTGGAAGTCCCAGTGCTAAATTAAGAGGAAGGACGATAGGTATTTTTAGGAAACAAGCATTTGTTTTCCCCCGTGCAGAAAAAATCCACCTATCCACATGCTTGCTTATTTTACAGTTGATTTATGTATGATGTTCATTTGATTACATGCAATTATGAGTTATACTATATTGTGAAGGTCAAAAATATAAAAATATCTTGTTCATTTATTTCTCTCTTGTCACCATTTGCACACATTCACTTTGCTAATCGGAACCATAGGGGAACCATGAAATCCTCATTGTTCTAGACACGTGCATAATCTCCCTCCTATTTTGGAGAAGTCCCTGGTCTCGCCAACTCACCGGCTACACCATATCACACCCATGTGAGTGCTACTGTCTTGGGATCGGCTTTACTTGGTTCCACCTTGCTTGGGTCAAATAGCCAAGACAATCCTTACAATGGTTCTGCTTCACAAGGAGGTGGGGGCCAAACGTCTTCTCAAGGGGGAAGTACAAACCCACCAAATCCCTCTCAAGGGATAGGTCCATTACCTACACACAATGGTTGTAACTAATCCTCCACCAAATCCCCCTATTCCATACTTGGCATCCCTCAAAATTCTTGATTTAACAAAACTCACGAATAATGCCACTTGGCCCAATATGCCTACCAAATTGCCTTCAAATATTCCAAAGTTTGAAGGAAAACCAGGAGATTATCCCGCCAACCATGTTATGACCTTCCACTTATGGTGCTCTTTTCAAACAACATCATAGATGCTTCCATCCTCTTGAGTTTATTTCAAAGACCTCTCACTGGTTCATCAGCCAAATGGTATGTGGATGAAAAATCAGGGTCCCATGTGACCTTTGAATCATTGGCCAAGGCATTTTTTTCCTTTTTCAAATTACCAGTTCGTCATGACACTGGTTTAGAACTTCTCTCTGAGTTCAAACAAACCACTGCTATCCTTATCGTCAACCACATCCATGAATTGTGTCGGCAATGTAGTTTATGTAAAGCAAAAACCACCAAGGAACAACGTCTCAATTGGTTTCTTAAATCACTCGTCCTTGTGATTGAAAAATATGTAGCAACAACTTTTCCTTAATCAGAAGAGGAAGCCATGAGAAAGGACCATCAATTTACTTGTACAATCAGGTTACTTGTACACAATATTTCCTGATGCACCCAGACCCATACCATTTGTCCAGGACAAACCTAGGATGTCCCACGCTATGGATGGGTTGATTGGTTCTATAACACATCTCAACCCTTATGGCCACCCATCACCCACTTATGGTGAAAATCAATATCTGCAACCATATGGAGGGACGTCTTATTACCCTCCTCCCACTCACCAACAATCATATCATGTTTTTCCCTCTCAGTCATTAGGGGGACCCCCACCGATACCCCGGATGCATCTAGTCTCTCAATCCAGTATAGGTCCACCCCCAACCCTCGTATATAACCCCAACAGTGGAGGAATTACTTCAAATTCCTACACACTATATGGATCATATCCACAAACAAATCCATATTTTCCATTTCTTGGTCCCCCCCAGCAAGTTGATCCTCTACCAGGACAACCACATGCCAGTGTTAACTTTGTTCAACCCTATCCCATTCAACATGTTCATTATTTTGAACAGTTGAATACAGAAAATCGGGCCCATCATTCAAATAATGCCAAGAAGAAAGGGAAAAATCAAAACAAAAACCCCAGGAGGAAATAACCCCCAACAAAACCATCCCACTAGGGGAAACCAGAATCAAGGCAACCAAAACCCCCAAGGGGGCAACAATAACAATCAACCATGACAAGGGAAGAACAATAATCTCATAATTAATTTCCCTTGTGCTCTATGTGGTGAGTACGGACATTATACTCACCATTTCCCCCAAATTGTCGATTACAAACGGATGAAAGAATCCATGAATACACAACGCCCTATATCATCGTCTTCCCCTCAGCATTCCCCACAACATTATTTGCAACCACCACCTCTGGAAATTTTGAAAAACCTTATTCCACACCAAGGTGTGATGAATTCCCAACAAGAAATAAACTCGGCCCCACCATAAATGGGGCAATATCAAAACCCAGGTCTCAATCAACCTGGAAATCTGGTTGATCGCAATATCCTCCGTACCAGTGAGGAATAGATTATCCTACAAACACGCAGCCATCCATATGTCCTACCTCCTTAGTCTACCCCAACCACATCATAAGAATCTCTCACCAGAGTCGGACAACCATTGATGATTCCCCTCCCTAACATTGAACCAAACTCTCATATACCCAACATGCCTTTACGATGGAATGTACATAACCAACATGCTAGGGAAGCCCATAATCACAGTCTGGTCAATGAATTAGCACAGTCTCATGCAGCCATGTATGTGTTGGAGGTCCTCCAAACCTATCCATCACAGCACAAATCCTTTCTTTCCACCTTGGGAGCAATCGACCCAACTGATACTTGACTCATCACCTTTCATCTAGCTAGCAGAGAACCACGCCTCCCCACCTTGATATATTTTCAGATACCAGTTAAGATATGGAACATCACAGTTCATTGATGCATCATTGATGAAGGTGCATCCATATGCATCATGTCCAAAGTAGTATGGAAGAAACTCAGCTCACCTGAGCTAGTACCATATGCCATCACCTTGAGAGCTTATGACGTTTGACCATCATCCCCTGAAGGGCTCTTCCAAAATGTCCTTGTACAACTTGGGGAGAAAACCATCCTCATAGACATTGAATTTATCGATGCTCCACTTGATTGCAATATCTTGTTCGGACGTAGCTACATGTATGATATAAAGGCGGTAGCCTCTTCTGTGTTTCGTATGATGGTGTTCCCCCATAATGGGAAAATCGTCACCATCGACCAACTTACACATTACGAGCCTAATTATTCAGTCAATATTGATAACATCCTCCCCCTTATCCGCACTAGCTCAGATGATTTTTCCATCATCGACATTGGTCCTGGAATATTCAAGGACCCATCCTTGTTAGGGATTTTGTTGAAAAAATACTGAGAGGGGGGGGGTGAATCAGTATTTCGAGCTATCAATAATTTTTAACTTTTCTTTCACTGAAAAATCTTATTCTATTTTATAGAGATCTGTTGTATATTCTTATGAAAACAGTAATTCATCCAGAGA